>PVJD01012876.1:0-37187 GCA_004026545.1 Mormoops blainvillei | reverse complement strand
TAAGAAATAGCATATTGCTGTTTTAAATTTGTATCTTTCTAATAAATCCATAAACTATATGATTTTTTTCTGGTATAAATGACATTATTGATTTGTAAGAGTTCTTTGTCTATGAAAAAACAGAGACTATAATCTTAGCCACTATCTATGCTGTGTTCTTTCTATTTATCAATAAAACTACTCACATGTATCAAGTTGGATTTATAGCACTATATGCAAACATCTATGACAATAATTGGTTCCAATGGACTGAAAATTTTTTTCTCTAACAACTGGAACTTCAAGAGCTGACTGTACATTGAAGGCTGTACCAATATATAATTTCTAAAAAGAAGGATGATCAGAAAACAAGAAATAGAACATCTATCCATTCTTTCATTTTTGGCTTTTTGTAAAAATCATGTAATAAATATGTATAATAGCCTATGTAATATAAGCAGTGAGTATTTCTGAAAAAAATCCATTTAAAAACTAGTTGCCGCCAGAGAGGGAAAGGGAGGATTTATACTCTTTTGTACATTTTCAATATTTAACTTCATGAATATTTTACTTATTTAAAAATAAATAAGCTTTCTTGAACTGAATCGACTCCTAGATAAAGCTTTTCCTAAGGCCATTTCACAGTAAAAGAGAGGCAGAACCTGTCCTTCAAAGGCTTATAGATAAGAGGTGCACATAAATAAAGACGGTACAAAACAGAACATGCTAAGTGTCCAAAGAGAGCAGGGACATAAGCGGTTAGAGGAAAGAGAGGTCACGTTTGAAGAGCAGGAAGTAACCTGGAGATGGTGAACATAAATGGAGGGAAATAATTAATTCAGTGGGTAACAAGTACACTGTCTGCGCATTTCACGTAAGCACACCAAGCGCGAAGCACCATGGATCCTGACTCGCTAAAGAACGGAAAAAGGGTCCTTTCTGTCTTTTGCATTCTTAGGGAGTGGAAGGAGGTGCAGGGTACCTCCTTCAGCACGGGTACTGGGGAGTGGAAGGAGGAAGGTAGAAAAAAAGGGGTACACAAATCAAGCCACCCCCCCCCCCCCCCGGTCACACGGCTGGTCTTCCTCTTGTGCCCTGTGCTCCAGCCGAGCGGGCCTTCTTTCTCTCCTTGTCTGAGCAAAGCTCCTTCCCTGCTCAGGGCCTTTGCTTATGCTGTTCCCTCGGCCTATCTCACTTCCTCCTCACCCTAGAACTCCTACTCATACTTAGCCTAAAATGTCACTTCCTCAGGGATGCCTAACACCCGCTGTAAGCCTTTCCGCCCTACCTATAGTTCTATTTGTGGCCCTTACCACAATTGTCATTTAAATACTTATTGTGTAATTTGTTTTCCTCAATGGTCACACATACTACTGACACTGAGGCCATGTCTTGCCTTGTTCACCTGCTATAGTCCTTACACAGTAGCTGGCACATGGCCAATACCAAAAAAATATTTATGAATGAAAGAAGGCAAGCATGCTATTCTTGGCCAGTCCCTCACTTGGTAAAAACCAAAAATGTTAAGGATATCTATTGAAACAATGCTAGGCAACCTGGGTCAGCTTGTGGGTTTTATCTCCGCAGTCATATAGGGACCCACAGTCAAGAGGGCTCCATGCTGTTGTCATCTTAAAATTCTTAATAATTTTATCTTTGAATTGTGTCTTGCACATGAAGTCCAATGGGACAACAGAACATAAGTGTGAGCAGAGGAGGTATGCCCAATACGCGTGTCCACCACTCTTAGCCAGGGCATTCGAATAAAGCGTTTGCCGTGCTCCCCGAGCACAGAATTCTGAAGGGTCCGCACTGTGTGGGAGTTCAGCAAGGTTCAGAGCTGGCAGAAGGGGAGTGTGTTTGTTATGTTTACAACTGGGCAAATGGAGGCACTGACAGCCTGGAGAGGCCACATTTTCCACTTGAACCAGAAGTTGCTTCAAGCAGAAGGTGATGGTTTTCTAAGAAACATGGGCAAGAAATAAACTCCATGTATTCTCCATGTTGCTTTCCTGTTTTAGCCAATCATTTACACGGAAAATGATGACACAGAAGGAAACAGTACAATCCACACTCTTATTCCTTTCAGTCCATTCTTATTCATTAAAAAAACCAAAGGTAAAGAGGGTTGACTGAATACGCACGTCAAGTAGTGAAGTAAAACAGTTGCGTTAGTTTTGTGCAGTTTCCACTGTTCTGCTCACAAGGAAATACATACGCATGTATAGGCTACAGAATACAAATTGTATAATTTTGGTGATTCCACATATGAGTTAAATATTCTTATATTTGCATTTAAAATTGGAACTGTTGCCCTGGCTGGTGTGGCTCAGTGGACTGAGTGCCGGCCTGTGAACTGCAAGGTTGCTGGTTCGATTCCCAGTCAGGGCACATGCCAGGGATAGTGGGCCAAGGTTCCCAGTTGGGGGCATGTGAGAGGCAACCAATCATCTCTCACACAGTGACGTTTCTCTCCCTCTCTTTCCCCTCTCTCTAATAGTAAATAAATCAAATCTTTAAAAATAAAAATAAAATTGGCATTATACAATATAAAGATGGACAGTAAAATTCATGCTAAAAACATTTACATTTTTCTTCACTTAGGACAAAATTAATTGCAAATAATAAATGCCATGACAAGTTGAGAGAGAGAGAGGAAAACAACTCTATTTTAAAACCATGTGGATGAAAAAGGGGCCACATACCAAACCTGACAACGTCAGGGGAGGCCTGCATGATGGGCCTTACGCACCCAGAGACCAAAGTAACAACACAGGGTAGTCTGAACAGAAGAATTTCTAACTAAAAGCAGGTTATGGTGCGTAGTCAAATCCTAGGCCTGTAGCTTCCTTGACAAAGGTCGGTCTTTAACTTTGACACTGTTCCCTGTCTTTGTGCATCTAAGATAACATACCTTTGAAATGTCAGAGTGCTCTGCACATCCCTCAAAGGCATGAGCACAGCTACCAGAGCCCACATTGTTATTTTGTTGCCCACACACCATCTCTATGTGCTGCAAATGCTGATGATTAACTATCCTATACCCACCAATGTAAGAAGTATGTGTCTCTCCATTTTACTTTTTGTCCAATCCCAGAAATTTCCCTGCTTTGCTTACTCCCGCCTCCCTAATCTATCACCGGTGGATTTCATGTAACCCCCTTACATCTCCTCCTTTGATTGTGATGTGTAAAATAAGCTTCAAAACTGCCATTCTCCAGAGCATTGTCTCAATCCTTTAAGATTTTACTTCCCAGCAATTGTCATTAGTTTGGCTCAAAAAACCTCTTGTAAGGTTTTTTCTTAAGCTGGATGTTCTTTCGTCGACACCACATCAGCACTTTTTCGAACAAGGGACCCTGCACTTTCATTTTGTACAGGGCCCCACATGTTATGCAGTCGGCCTTGCAGACAATTCTCAGAGCTCCTTGCCCAATGTCACCACATTAAGTGGTGGGCAAAACCTCACAAAGATGCTGCTGCCCCACCCCTGTGTGCACTTGTCTCCCGGGTTTTCTCAAAAAGTTGCTGAGACACAATAGGAGGTAGGTCCCCTGACGCAGGCATCTCGCCCTACTGTGGCACTATCCCAACGGCCCTTTCTTCCCTCCAGGCTGGCAGTGTGGAAATGAGAGGTGACGTCGGAAAGAGGATGACTCCCCACAGCTACTTCCTCAGGATTACTCACTCATTCAGTAATTGTTATGAAGAGTCTCCTCCGTGCCCAGGCAGCGTGCTGGTGATAAAACGATGAATAATGCACAACCCTACCCTCCGGGGAGGCAGACTCACACCTCAGACAGCATGATCCCCACTCTAGGGGAGAAATACCTGATTCCGTGGAAGCGGAGGAAGTGATTTCTGCCTGTGGAAGTGGGTGGGGGAACAACAACTAGACACCATGAAAAGGGCCTTCGCTCCTTTATTTGTAGCCAATGGATGGCACCAAGGAGTGGCTTGGGGAAGCTTCAGGGACTCCCCTCATCTGCAAGCAACTTCACATAAATGCAGATTATGAACAAACTGGGTAAGCTTGTTATGCAAATACAGTTTAAAGACAAGTCTCCTAACATTCTCTCCAAGGGATTATAGCCCAAAGTGTCTCTTTTATAGACATTCTAGAGTTTCTACTGTTTATTACAAGGTCATGTTTTTTTGTTTTTTCTAGAGCAATCTTTCACCTAGCCAAACTATCTTAGAGATTTTTTTGCTAGAGCCTCCTAACATCCACGGCAAGGTTAGCTTTTACTTGTTGAGGGAAGTTCTAAGGCACTGTTCCTTCCTGGTACAGGGAGGAATATTCCCCTCGGCCCTGCTGTGCCCTTAAAATAACAATAACGCTTGTGCAAACACCACTTCATACTTGAGGGGTGCTGAGCTCCTAGTTATCAGTTACCGGATCTCCTTTTTTAGGTAACTGAATGTTAGGCAAAGCCTCCTTCTTAATTAATGGGTCTACCTTAGCAACCCACCCTGGTGCGCTTCCCCCCAATCCCCGTAACCCCGGGGATCCCACACATCACAGGACTTCCTCTGGACTCCCCAGGGATCAAAGCTTCCTGCCAGCCAGGGATTGTCACCAAATCCGGTGGATCAGGAGCTGAATACAAGGAGAGTTCAAAGGTAAAGTTCCTCACGGGAGCCTCTGTGGTGGGCAGGATACAGGCAATCCCACAGAGGAAACCTCTCATTAAGAGTTCAACACACCTGCTCTGCAGCCCTCGGCTCATCAAGGCCCAAGGACTCCGAGCAAACGTGGAGAGGGGAACGGAGATGAGTGGGGGTGGGGCAGGGATGTCTTAAAGAAGTACCAAGATTTGCAGTATGAAAACTCTTTGGAAAAAGGCGGGGGTTCAGGTGCTTTATTAAAAGAATTTAGAGTGTGGGAGCCCAACAGCTGTGCGCGTGCACGAGCACACACACATTCCTCCCCTCCCCTCCCTTCCCTCTCCAGGCGCCAGTTCCCAGAAGCACGCAATGCTGATGCTTCAGGGACAAGGGTGAGTCTTTAGGGTTAGAAGTGGCTTAGAAAAGACCAGGTGAGGAGAGGAGGCAGGACCTACTGAAAAGGGAACAGTGAGAGCAGAAGACCGCCTTGGGCACACAGGTGCACTTTCAGTGGAATAGGAGGGAAGCAGCGTTTGGCTCTTTCAATGAGCTTGACCTGGAACATCCCCAAAGTGGTTATTGTACCTGAGTTAAGATCAAAAAGAGTAATAGATGGCAAATATCCTTCTTCTTTGAATAAGTCCTAAATTTATTTATTTGATTATAAAAGCAGTATAACCACAACCCAGGTTATCTGGAAAATAGAGGAAGGAAAAGAAAAAGTCTCTAGTCAAACTACCTCTGTAACATAAGCCCCACTAGTAAAAACATTTAGTAATTGGTGGATTCGGTTACATTCAAAATTATTTTAATAGTTAAAAAGTCATTTATACTTCAAGGTGATTTTACAAATGAAACTTAGATGAATGAAATTGCTATTCTTCTATTATTATTATGTGAGATCAACAAGACAGAACACAGATGGATCACAAACATTTACAGAAATAAGAACTGGGAAAGATGCGATCCAGCAGAGGATTTTCCACCTATAATTTCTTAGTATTTAAGGGGAAATAGGTTGCTAAATATAAAAGGATTAAAAAGTCCGATGCTAGCACATACTTAGAAATTCAATCTTCAATAGCACCAACAGATGAGGAAAAAAAGGTCAGAAAGAGAGAAAACTAAATTCTATACAATCCTATTATAATCATCAATTGTGGCTCCCTTTGTGGCTAAGAAAATAAATAAGTACTGGGCACAGAAACAGAAACAGAAGACTAACAGGGAAGTTAAACTTTGAAATAAGAAGCAGGGGCAGCCGCAGGGGAGGGCGTGGACCGGAGCGATCAGGCAGACAAAACGCTCTCTAGATCGGGATCGGAAGAGGAAGAAACCCCAGCATCTGATTAGTCCTGTTTAAAAACATGTTGGAATAAGCACTGGGTGTAGTATGAACCTGACAGAAAACTTTAAGCCAACCTCTAAGAACCCTCTTTTGACCACTGTGCCTCAGTGTTAAAACCAGTGTACGGTTTGGTGGCTGAGGGAGGTAAGAGTGAACGGATGAGACTAGGAATGGGGCAGAGAGTCAGAGACCATCAGCAGAGCACAACTCAGCCAACAGCTCCGAGGCTGTGTGCAAGAGTCTGTGCCAGGCATTCTGGGTAATGACGGCCAGTGCCTGCCCTTCAGGGGCTCCCACCCTTTGGGGCAGTTGACCCTAATGGTCTGAAAGTGGGCAAACTGAGTGAAGTGCATCTTGGGCTCCCAATTACTAGCTAAGGAATCTTGAGCAAACTGCTTCATGCCTTGGAACCCGGTGATCTCATCTGTAAAATGCAGATAACACCGCCACCTTTTAAGGCTGTCCTAAGGATCAATGTCTATAAAGATCCAACCACAGGACTTGTATATGGTGGATGCTAAATAAGAGGTGGTTTGTCAGTCTGCCCCACTAATACTGTGATCTCTTTGAGGGTCAGGGCTGTGACCAACTTGTTACTCTTCTATCACTAAGGCCTAGAACAGTGTCTGGCATGTAGTAAATTTCTGATAAATAAATAAATGAGTGAATGAATGATGACAACAGCTAATCCTTACATAATATCTGTTATGTGCCAGGTATGGTTCTGGGCATTTTATCTATACTAACTGAATCCTCCCAACAACACAAAGAGAGAAGTATTATTATTATTATTATTATTGCCAATTAGCCCAGGGCCACAGAGCTAGTAACAGGTAGAGCCAAAATTCAAACCCGGTGGCCTGACTGGGAGCCAGTGTTCCTTATTATTCCACTATACTATTCTGTCTCCCAAACTGATTATTATTTTCACTACTATGAAGTGAGGAGCGTAAAGCATGTGAGAATACTTTGCCAGCATAAGCAAAGTGATACACAATTCAAGATATCGTTGCTATTACTACTCTGACAGTGAGGTAACTGCGCTTACCACCAAGGGGTTAAGAAAATGAAGGGAAAGACACAACTCTGAAAACAAAAGACAGAGCGCAGAAGCTAAAAGAGAGTGGTCAGGAGGATGAATACATGGAGGGGAGTTAGAAGAAAAGGGAAGGGGTATAAAAGAGGGGAAATAGGTGTACTGTCACCTGCGCATGCACTGTTCAAGCCAGAGTGGGTGCCAACAGCTGGGAACCCTGGCCGTGCTGTTCGGCAGCGCTGAGGGCACCGGAGGGACTCGCTGAGCAAGCAGAGAGGAGCCAGGCTCTGAGGTCTTGCAGGCAAGCGGCCTCTCTAAGATAACGGGCGGGGCACAAGCTGAGGAAGCAGCGCGGAGGTAGACAACCTGCACCTCGTTCAGGGGGCTCTGGCCTGATGAAGAATAAATGCATTACTGATAAAACCCAAACCTTCACTTTGACGGGTCTATGAAAAAGAAACGAGGGCCAATTCAGACAGAAAGACCGGGCTTTTGAGACACTTTGTTGAAAGCACTGGGGTCAGTAAAGAAAGACAGGATTACTAAGGTCTAGGAGGTTTCTATCCATGCCTGACAGAAAGTCTCAAACATGCTGAAGTTCAGGGTAGTGTTATTATTAACTGGAGGTTACTGGGCTTTTCAAAAACCTTTTATTTCCGAAGTATTTTTCTCTGCTCAACCCAGAAATAAATGGCACTTTTACCCTTTCCGGCTTGTCTGGCTGTTAAATGGGGGCTGGGAGGGGGGGTATCTCAAGTGAAAATTGGAGATGGGTGGGGAGGGGCTGGAAGGGTATCACATGTGACTTTCATTGGAGGGTAAGGGGAAATTTTTTAACTGGTCAAGTGCCAAAAATGCTACTGGGACATAGACAGGCTGGGCAGGTTAGGGACAAAGACCAAGACAGCCAGTTAACCCCTGAGGGGGTGATAGCTTAGGGGCCTACACAAAAAGTAGGCAATGGGACTTCCGCCTAATTGTGTGTGCCCCCAGGCTAGATCACGGTGAGGCAGGCTACCCAAGGCTTCCGGGTGTCAGACAGCGCTGACAGGGGCTACGTCCAGCTCTGAGCGGAGGCAGAAACAGCAAGTGCTCTGGTGCTAGGAGCAGCGGTGGCAGCATTTTTCAGAATGGCTTTAAATAGCAACCTGAGGAAGGCAGCAGCTTTCCTACACCCCCACAGGCACGGAAATAGAACAAAGAAGGCAGGAAAAATGGCCGGAGTCTGTGCAAAGACAGCAGGCTGATGCCTGTGGGAGAACTGGGAGCTTTTTCTTTAGGAGGTGATTACAGTCCCAGCTTTCAGATTGTATTCCATTATCACGTCTGGGGGGGAAGGGCTTCATTTTCCCTGGCCCTTGAAGCTCTCCATGCAGACACCCTGCTGAGGATGCACCATCCCGCCCCCTCCCTTTCTGCACCTAATGTCTCCCATGTGGGATTAGATGGCGCCAGCAAAAGGCTCACTACACCATATATTGCATGTTTGCCACGTTTGAGCTGCTGGGCTAGCCCTTCACACACATCATCTCATTTAATCCTGTGAGGTAGGTGTTATCAGGCCCCCCTTACGAAGTAGGGAAAGGGGATTTACAGTGGTTCAGTGATTTGCTCGAGGGCACAACTAGAATCCAAACCTGTGTCTCTTAGATCTAACTCTTGTTTTTGAATATGTGTAGCCTGGAAAAAATCCAATATGCAAAAGACAGCTATGGAGAGAATCTGAACTTTTTCCTGCACCATCAAAGCTGTTTATGTAGATGGAGAGTGATTATGGAGGCGAGGGGGCAGCCACCAGGCTACCGGTTGCCTGCAAGGTCTGGGTGTCCTTTGTGGCACCGATTTACAGGGCCTGGCCCCACCCCCAGCTCACCTGGGTCACACGGGCTCAGGTCAAGCTTGAGCCGGCCACAGGGGCAGCAGCGGGCCACGTTCCTTAGGGCTTTCGCTTAGTGGGATTCAATGCCCTGAGCCAAGCGCTTCAGGAAAAGAGGTTATGGAATTAGACCAACGGCCAGAGAAAACCAGAGTCACTGACACCTCAGAGGCCCTGGCAGGGTTTGTATTATGTGCTAACATATGGCGCGGACTGCACTGGAAAAGTCACTGGCCCGCCCTCATGTACTTCTACATAGCCCAGGCTTCGCCTCTACGCAACACTACTGCTCCAGTTTAGCGATCCCCCGCCCTTGCTGCGCACTGTAATCCCCTGGGGAGCTTTTAAAACTCCTGGACCCCAACCTTAGGCATCAGAATCAGAATCTTAGGGATTGGGGCTCAGGGCTTTTTCTTTTTTTTTTTAATTTCTGTTTACACCCTCCAGGTGACTGACACAGTAGTTCGGAATGTTAGGAAAAAACACTGGATAGACGTCTTAGTGAGAGATACGCCATAGTATCAGAAGCAGAGGTCACTGTTACGACTTTGCCTTTGAAAAATCTAAGTGCCAGTTACAAGTGATGTGATTTGGACGTAACCTGTTACATGCTGGGAATTTTCTAAACTATCGGCAACCAGGTTTTCATTTTCCAGGAATGGGACAGGGTAAAAATCACTTTTGGTCCACAAATTAAGATTTTATCTTTTTTCCCAAAATACCTTAAACATTTATTGTCAATCACGTGTATGTGAAGGGCAATTCTGAACACAGAGAAAGTTACAGGCGACCGAGGTACAGAGGCTTCTGTTGCTAAATTAGCTGGGATTATGGCAGAACCCTCTGCCCAGATGGAAGGAATTCAGGGGAATACATGTGAGATGGACATATCTATATCTATCTATCTACACACACACACGCACATATATACATGAATGGATACCCACACACATGCATACATACATACATGCATACATGGATGATGTGTGGAGGGGGGAAGCCAAGCTCTGAAATGCAGATGGTTCTGGCTACACATCAATATTCATTCTGTCACTCTGCCTCAGGACTTCTTATCCCGACTGCTTTGGTGACAGCATGTCTGCAAGCCACTGCAACAAAAATTTTAGGCATTCCCAAATAAGAGAGGTAAAATTTCCTCCTAGAGAGAACTTGTTCAGACAACTTCTGCTCTAGGGAAACCTGGAAGAGTTCTGGAAGTCCCAGGATTTCCAGTTTAAGATCTAAAAAAACCTATCTATTACTACGGCAGGTACAAAGAACTTCAAGAGATGGGTTCATGACTGTTAAGAGAAAAGATTTCATGTGCCCTCCCAATAATCATTTATTAAGCACTTATTTTGTGCAAGGTAATGTGTAAGATTTTGGGAATATAAAAACCAACGGAATGAGGTACCTAGAGGAGTCACAGTCACTGAGACAGGCAGAATGGTGACTGCTAGTGGCTGTGGAGAGGCAGGGAGGGAGAGTTAGAGGGTACAGAGTGCCAGTTTTGCAAGATGAAAAGAGTTCTGTGGAGGGACGGTGGTGGTGGTAGCACAGCAATGTGAATGTATACAAAAACGCTACTAAACCACGCACTTAGAAACGGTTAAGACGACACATTTCATCACAACTTTTCAAAAGAGAGACCGGTTATGTTCAGGGCTCGCGGGCTGCTACTGCCGTCAGATGTGGACAAAGCACGCCGATACCTAGTCCTGCAATGACTGGAAAAGCAAGGACTGCTTTTATCCGAGTAACCAGGAAAGGTTTTTCACAAAGAGTGTGACACTTAGGTAGAGTCCTAAAGGATGAATAAAAAGATTAGCAAATGCACAGATGGGGAAGGGTGGGGGGAAGAAGACACTTGGGGCATAAAAAATAGAATGGTCAAGACGTAGAGGCAAGGTTATCTGGAGTTGGCATGAGGTTCTCGGGGCACGTGAGGAAAAGCATGGGAGAGACAGTGACAGGAGTCAGGTGGGGTCCAGGTGGGGACATACATGACCTTGTATGTCCTGTGAAGGAGTTTGGTCTTCATCTTACCGACCACAGGAAGCCACTGAAAAAAGTGTTAGCTGGGGACTGGATCTCAGCAGACTTGCATTTCAGAAAGATCTCTCTGGCCGCTCCCCAAGGAAATGAATACCTGTTGACCCCGGATAATCAGAGTAGAAGCGAGTCCAGTGCTTAAGGAAGCAGGGTCCTAGGAACCCAAGGGTGTCCCAGTATACCTGTAACAGCTCACCTCTTCTGTCGAGTGCAGTCTCGGGCCATTTTTAATTAATGCCTTCAGAACCGCCAGGCTGTCAATAAGGCAGCCTGGGATCGCACCCAGTCCTACCTTTTCCTGGCTGTTTGACCTGGGCATCTAAATGCAAACTTTGGGACCTCAATTTTCATATCTGTAGACAGAGTTAAGGGGCATATTTATCTCACAGGGTTGTTACCAATGATATAATGAATGCAAAGAACTTAGTGTTTGCATGGTTTCAATAAGCTCTTAATAAATGTTGGTTATATTATTATTAAATACTAAGCCTCAGAGAACATGGAATTTATTTGGAGCAGATTTGCTAAGGGCAAATAAACCATGGGGCAATGAGCAATGCGCTGGAACGGACCCCAGAGCATCAATCCTGAATGTCATTTCAAGTCACCCCAAGGAGGGAACACGGAGTCAGAATTCCCTTTCAGAGAACAGAGCAAAGATAATTGGGTTTCACAACCCAGAGGCCCATCTAATTATCAGAATAATCACTCTCAGAGGAAGAAACAATTCCCAATCGGGCTGCAGGGCAGCAGCCTGAAAGCCCCGAAGGTGTTTGCTCTCCATCAGTTTTTCTCCGCTCCCTGCTTTTTTCAGGTCTGTGTATATTATGGGAAGTTGCTGGATGGTGTAGTTCATGGTTGGACTGTGTTTTTGGCAAAAGGTGATGGAACATGAGGAAGGATAAAAAGGAAGCCAAGGTTGTTTTCTGTCTCTGCTCTCTGAAGAGTTCACACTGGTAGGTCCTGGGAGGTCAGGGCACCTGGGTCCAGGGCTAGCCCGAAACACTCCTCTCGCTGTGCCGTCCCTCTCCAGGGTAGACAGTAAATAAGTTGGAGGGAGGCAGTCTCTTGGGTATCAAGTTCCCAGGACCTGAAGCAGCCTTATGTTAGCCATGATCATGCAGCAAATGTCCAAGTGACTCAGTTCTGAGTCCTTCAGATGACAGTCACAGAACATGTGAGTGCCAGTTCTGGAGTCATGCTGCCTGGGTTCATCTACTGCCACTTCCTGGTTGTTGGACAAGTTACTTATCTCCTCTGTCATCATTCCCTCCTGCGTAAAATGCAGACATTAATCATACCTAAATGGGATTATTATGAAGATTAAATGAAGAAGACTTAATTAATATAAAGCACCCAGATATAAGTGCTATCATATAGTAAATGCTCAGTAAAAGTATTTTTGTGGGGTTTTAATATACCTGTACACTGAATTCTTCAGGAATGCAACTACTGTATAAATTGAGAGGAGATAATATTTTGATTTGCTGGAATTTTACAGACGAGTTTACCATTTTGGGAAATGAGGTATTTGCTGAACAACTGAGCGGCCAGTACAAGATAACTGTATCTCCGGTCTTATCTAGAGAAAAGCAGCTGACAGTAGACATTCCCAAGCCCGGGGCCTAACCTGTGCTCCAACTCCTGTCTGTGATGTTACCTAATATGCCTCGGGGAACTGAGGTGAACCTTGTTTCAGGTAAATAAGTGGCTTAGGTAAGAGGGAGAGGGGGAGATACTATACTTTCATTAGCACTTGGCCAACACAAACTACCAGGAACAACTGGAAATGAGTGCTAATTCTTCCTGGCATTAGCTCTGGAAAATCATAACCGCCGTCTCTTCATGAACTTTATTTCCTCATTCATAAAACAAGATTGTTGGAATATTTCCCAAAGTATGTTCCATGGAACATTATTACTTGGCATGCTTATAATGATAAAAAGGTTCCTGGGTAAATGAGTTGAGGGAATTGTTAGTTTTCTTTGTGGCAGGACTTCTCAGACTCCTAAATAGGCTAACATGCACCAACCCTCCAAGGGGGGACTATATAGTTATATGCAGCATTTTCCAAACTTATTTGACCATGGAGACCTTATGTCCAAGGAGCAACTCATGAGGTCAGTAAGCCAAGGGACATTTTTGTAGGATGCAAATTAAGTAGTCTCTAAGGCCTCTTCTACCTCCAACATTTTGAAATTCTGTGTTTAAATGATATTACCTTCTTCTTGGCCATTTTATTTTTTAATTTACTTTCTAAATTGAATTTGTTGGGTGACATTGGTTAGTAAAATTCTATAGGTTTCAGGTATACAATTCTATAATCTTCCTGGCCATTTTAGAGAAGAATAAGGGTAAAGAAAAAGCTATCCTACAGAAAATAAAGTAACATAAGTCTGATGCAGAAGAGGAAGACAGCCAAGTTCTAACATATGCAGATCTATGTTAATGACATGCGGAAGAGGCAGCAAGGGAGCAGTTTTAAATGTTAAGTCTTCCAAACTGCCACTGGTGTTATCACTAGAAAAGTTTGAACATATATATTTTAGCAGTCACAGTAAGGTACTGAGTCCTAATCTTTTCATTCTCAAATTCATCACTGATGCCATAAGGATTTGTCTTATGGCATTAGTGATGCCAAGTGACTGTTGAGGAAATCTATGGGACTAGCCTCTACTCCTAAGCACGGACTCCAGTCTCTCCCCTTCACATATGGCTTTGGTGGAGGCCGAACAGGGCTTTACACAAGCCAGCAACCCCATATACCCCACCTGGCTCAGCCTGGAATGAGCATCTGATCGTAGTTGGAACATTAAGTTTCTTCCCTCAAATTTTTGCATTTCAGGCCAGAGACGGAATCTGACTACTGGATTTCAGACGCAGCACTGGGCCACTGGCAGTGGTCCTGCCGCTGCCATACACAGAGAGTAGATTAGTGGTTGTGTGGAGAGAATGGTTGAGGTGGCTGCTAATGGGGACAGGGCTTCTCTTCTGGGTTCATGAAAATGCTCTGGAATTAGGTGGTGGTAATGTTGATACAACTTTATAAATATACTAAAAACTCTGTATTATACACTTTAAAAAGGGTAAATTTTATGGATCTGAAGATCTCAGTTTAAGAAATTATGTGAGAAAAAATGCATGGCGATGGGTAGTGGAGGCTAGTGCACCACCGAGGCACAGAGCGCACTCATTTCCCTCCCGTGGGCGGCGGCAGCAGCCTTCTTCTGCCTGGGCCGGGCCTCGCCTTTCTCCTGCTCGCCAGCTTCCCTCAGGTTAGGTCCGTCTCCAGTCTGGCACTGCTCCTCTCCTGACGCCCTCCAGCCCTGCTCTCTCAGACCTAGGCTCGGGCCCTGTGACAAATATGTCCCTGAAAAGGACCCCTGATTATCTCCAGGGGGATCTAGCTATAAACCCTGTTTAACTCAGAGATTTAAGGGCATGACTTCTAAGTCGCCATCCTATATACAAATCTTGTATTTGACAAGTGATAGAGGTCCTTGGAAAAATAGGCATTCATTAATGACTAAATATTCAGTTTTTAATGTGTAGGAATGAGCATTTGAAAACTTGGGCTTCTGGTCTGGATCTTAAGAAGTAAAAGATAGCAAATTATGTTGGGTTTGAGACAAATCCAAATGAGACAAGCTTCTAAGTATATAGAACAGGTGTAAAAGTCATCCATTTTTTTTTTGAGGGGGGGACAACACCTTGACACAGAGAAATGATGAAAACTGTTACTTAAAGAAAAAGTAAGCCTAGCTGGATAGTTCAGTTGGTTAGAGCGCTGTCCCAATACTCCAAGGTTGCACGTTTGATCCCCAGTCAGAGCACATATGAGAATCAACCAATGAGACTTCCGGCCAAGATGGAGGTGTACGTAGATACAGGCTATCTCCTCGCACAACAAAAAGAAGGACAACAACAAATTTAAAAAAACAAAACAAAACCAGAACTGTCAGAAAATTGAACTGTATGGAAGACCAACAACCAAGGAGTTAAAGAAGAAACATTTGTCTAGACAGGTAGAAGGGGCGGAGATGGAGAGCCAGCAGAGAGGACGTGTAACAAGGCAGTGGCTGGTGGACCAGGTAGTCCCACATTTGCATGCGGATAAACCAGGAGGAACAACGGGGGAGTGAGACAGACTGTGCAACGTAGGGTTCCAGTGCGGGAAAAGAAAGCCTCAAAACCTCTACCAGTAAAAACCTGTGGGGTTTGTGGCAGTGGGAGAAACGGCCGGTCTCACGGGAGAGCTCATCTGAGAGACCCACACGGTCTTAGAATGTACACAAACCCATCCGCACCAGAAGGGCCCAATTTGCTTGTGGGTAGCAGGGGAAGCAACTGAGAGCCGGCCAAGAGCCAAGCAAGCAGCACTGTTCCCTTTCAGACCCCTCCCTCACATACAGCACCACAAGGCAGTGACGCAGGTTGCCCTGCCCTGGCGAATACATAAGGCTTTGCCCCTCACAACATAATAGGTGTGCCAAGATAAAAAAATGTGGCCCAAATGAAAGAACAGATCAAAGTTCCAAAAATAGAACTGAGCGATGAAGAGATAGCCAACCTAACAGATGCAGAGTTAAAAACTGATAATCTGGATGCTCACAGAATTGGTTGAGTATGGTCGCAAAATAGAGGAAAAAGTGAAGGCTAAGCAAAGTGAAATAAAGAAAAATACACACGGAACCAACAGGAAGGGAAGGAAACAGGGGCTCAAATCAACAATTTGGAGCAGAAAGAAGAAATAAACATTCAACTGCAACAGAATGAAGAAAGAAGAATTCAAAAAAGTGAGGAGAGGCTTAGGAATCTCTGGGACAACTTTAAATGCTCCAACATCCAAATTATAGGGGTGCCAGGAGGAGAATAGGAAGAGCAAGACATTGAAAACTTATCTGAAAAAATAATGAAGGAGAGGTTACACAATCTGGCAAAGAGAATTGACTTCCAGGAAGCCCAGGAAGCTCAGAGAGTCCCAAAGAAGTTGGACCCAGGGAAGCACACACCAAGCACATCATAATTAAATTACCCAAGATTAAAGATAAGGAGGGAATCTTAAAAGCAGCAAGAGAAAAGGAGATAGTTACCTACAAAGGAGTTCCCATAAGACTATCAGCTGATTTCCTAAAAGAAATCTTACAGGCAAGAAGGGGCTAGAAAGAAGTATTCAAAGTCATGAAAGGCAAGGGCCTACATTCAAGATTACTCTACCCGACAAAGCTCTCATTTAGAATGGAAGGGCAGATAAGTGCTTCCCAGATAAAGTAAAGTTAAAGGAGTTCATCATCACCAAGCCCTTATTACATGAAATGTTAAAGGGACTTATCTAAGAAAAAGACCAAAACGATGAACAGTAAAATGGTAACAAACTCACAACTATCAACAACTGAACCTAAAAAAATAAAAACAAAAACTAAGTAAACAACTAGAACAGGAACAGAATCACAGAAATGGAGATCCCATGGAGGGTTATCAGTGGCAAGGGGCGGGGAGTAGCGAATGGGAGAAAAGGTATAGGGACTAAGAAGCATAAATGGTAGGCACAAAATAGACAGGGGGAGGTTAAGAAGAGTACCGGAAAGGGAGAAGCCATTGAACTTATGTGTATAACCCATGGACATGAACTAAGTGGGGGAATGCTGGTGTAAGGGAGGGTGCAGGGCGGAGAGAGATAAAGGGGAGAAAAAAATGGGACAACTGTAATAGCATAATCAATAAAATATATTTTTTAAAAAAGGAACCAAAAAAATATAAACCAATGAATGCATAAATAAGCGGAACCACAAATCGATGTTTCTCTCTCAAATCAATAAATAAAAAATTTAAAAAGAAAAAGAAAAGTGTATGGCTAAACAACTGGAACTTGGTACAAGTCTCTACTCAATAAACTAGAATGACTAAATCTCCTCAGCATGGAAATTATAATTTTTTATGTAATTCTTTGCCTTACAAATAATCTTGATTTGTTCTTTCAAAAATAAGTAGTCTAATAAAGTTAGGAAACAAAGAGCTGAGTACAGACACACTGCCTGTGTTTAAGTCTAAGTCAGCTTTGCCACTTGCTAGCAGTGTGACCTTAAGCAGTTTGCTTAATCTTGAGGGGCCCCTTTTAGTCATCTGTTGTTGTTTTTTTTAATCCTCATCTGAGGACACTTTTTCATTGCTTTTACAGAGAGAGGAAGGGAGAGAGAAAGAGAAGCATTCATGTGAGAGAGAAACATCGATTAGTTGGCTTCTTGTACGTGCTCCAACCAGGGATCAAACCAGCAACCTAGGTATGTGCATCGACTGGGAATCAAACCCGCGACCTTCTGGTCTATGGGACAGTGCTCCAACCACCTGAGCCACACCGGCCCTGGCTCCTTTAGTCAGCTGTTAAATGAGGATAACACCAGTTTCTGAGAGAATCAACTGAAATAACACAGTAACACACCTAGCTCAGTGCCTGCTTTATGAAAGCACACAGCATGATTATTATTTTGTGGTACTATATCCACTGCTTCCTAGTGATAGGTAAGAAAGGGAAAAAGCAATAATGTTGGGGGTCAGATCAAGTCCAAACATGTATTAAGTCCCTTTGGTTCAACAACTACAAAGCAACTAGGTTCTTATATGTTTTTCCAGTTGAGCTGGTATCCAGCCTGAGTTATGACGAGGGGGCAAGTGCAACACAAGATCCTTATACAGCGTTGGAAGGCTGGATTCCACATAGTAAGGTCTGATGGCTGATGGCAATGGCCTGGCTTGACACGGTCGGTGTAAGGCTCTAAAACTTCCAGACACGAAATCAATGGCTTGTTCATTTAGATTAAATACAACTTATCTTCGGTGGGTTTAAAAAAAATCGTTCACGTCCCACCCCCTCCAGCAAATCTACGGATCAGATAGTAGTAGCGGCGGTGGCGGTGGGGTAATAACGACAGCAGTAATGATGAGCGGTGCTCACCGGCATCACTGTCCTTTATATTTACAGCCCTTTACAACCTGTGGAATTCTACATGTCGTCCCATCTAATTCTTGCCACATCTCTGTCAGGTAAGTAGGACTGAAGAGAAAATGAGGTTCACAGCGGTTAACAGACTTTCACCAAGACCAGAACTTGCACCAAGTTCAACAGCACCCTTCCCCACCCAATTATGCAACATCCCCTTATTATTTTCTCTATTCAACTGTGAGAATCCATTTCTTTCAAGGTAAGAATGTCAGAAACATTGCTCCTCTTGCCTTCCTAAGGCTCTGGGATGCAGCATAGGCACTTAAAGTTAAAAAAAAAAGAAGACAGTCACAGAGACAGATGCCCCACATAAAACAGACTCTCCTCAAGAGGTAGCAATAATGAACAGATGGAGAAGTATAAGCACAAAAGAGAAAGGAGCGTGGAATCTTTGGGGCCCGTTATGGGCTGAGTTGTTTCCCCTGCTCCCCGCAAAAAGATATGTTGAGGTCCTAACCTCCAGGACCTCAGAATGTGACCTGATTGGGGAACAGGGTTGCTGCGATGTTACTAGTTACGGTAAGGTCATACTAGAGTAGGGTGGGCCCCTAATCCAACATGAACTGGTGTCCTTGTAAGAAGAAACCTGGTAAAGACACTGATGTGCAAGGAGAATGCAGATGATGACAAAGGCAGAGATAGGAGTTACGCATCTACAAGCCAATAAATGCCAAAGATTGCTGGCAAACCACTGGAAGCTAGGGAGGGGCAAGGAAGAATTTTCCTGCAGGTCAGGGGGGATGTGGCCCTGTCAATGCCTTGATTTTGGATTTCTAGCCTCTGGGACTATGAGACATTACATTGGTGTTGTTTTAAGACATCCAGTTGTGGTGCTTTGTTATGACAGCCCCAGGAAACTCGGACAGGGCCTGAGAGGACTTTTTCTTCTAGGACTAAAATGGAGTAACAGCAACTAGGATGTCTAAGAGTAAGTAAAGAAGGAAGTGTTTGGGGGTGAAGACATAATTTGTAAACTTACAATAGACATATTTTAAAGCTTTTTCAAGAAAAGCTCTGCCTCTCTCAACACTGTAAACAATGTCCAACAAATGCTGAATTCTTATTACATGCCTTTTATGAATAATATCAATACTGTAAACATGCAAGCCCTGGCCAGTAGCAGAAGGTGATTAACAGAATTGCTGCCTTGGTCGCTGGCTGTAGCTTCATGCTCCCAGGAAGAGAAGATGCTCTTTAATTTCAGTCCTGGAAGGGCTCTCCCAAGCACTTTTTCAAAGTTTACAGAGGAATAATTATTACCTGGATCCCAGTCATTTTTATATGTGTTCTTTTCATTTGTTTCTCACACGGAGGCTTCGATCTGCTAAAAAGGAGCAGTGTCTGAAACGAGCTCTGGGAAGGAAACTAGGCCTGTTTACTGGACCCACAGCACAAAAAAGCACACCAAATGGTGTCGAAATAACTTTCAGAATAAGACAAAATCAATAAAAGGACATTTCCATTAAGTCTGTCCATTTACTTATAACTTGTCACTTGTGTTATGTCTTCAAGTCCTAGTTCCCAGTCCGACAGACAGACACAAGGTGAACCTAGGACACATGCACCGAACCTTTTAGATGGACCATGTGTAACTGCTGTAATTAAGAAAACATAATGTCATACACATCGTCATTCATTTTTTCTTTTAGCCAGAGTCTGCCATTCCCTCACAAAGAAGCAGGACATTAACCTCCACCTGCACAAATGTCAGGGAAACCGCGATGCATAATGTTATGAGGAGGAGTTCTGTCACTGGAGCCCAACACTGGCCTCACTGGAAGGAATTAAAAATCATTCCTGAGTGCAGGCCTGGGTTTGGCTCAGAACCTGACTCAACTACCAACTAAAAATTAATCCCAAACTCTTCCCCCTGAAGATGCTTCAGGTCTTGCTTATTTTTGAAGATACGACCTGGTGTTAAGACTTAACCTCTTGAAGGAATGAACTCTAAAGCCTACTAGTTATCTCCCACTAGACACAGTGGAGAATAGATTATTCTTGTGCCATCTGAAATTAGGGATTAGAGCCCTGGCTGGTGTGGCTCAGTGGACTCAGTGCCAGCCTGCGAGCTGAAAGGTCACCAGTCTGATACCCAGTCAGGGCACTTGCGCGGGTGTGGGCCAGGTAGGTCCCCAGCTGCAAGTGTGAGAGAGGCAGCTGATTGATGTACCTCTCCCACATCACTCTTTCTCCCTCCCTTCCCCTCTCTCTAAAAATAAATAAATAAATTCTTTTTTAAAAAATTATTAAAATTAGGGATTAGAAGGAAGAAAAGCTAAACTCTGGGAATTACCTTCTAATAGTAAAAAGCAAGGAAAAAACTTCAATATCAAGTGCTGCCATACTTAGTCACTATAAACCCAAATGCAACGTTTTCAAGTACTTCACAGTTCTAAGAAGTCGACTCTCTGTAAACTACACAGAGGACTACAGTACTAGTTATCGAGATAAATCTACTGTAGAGCTACAGTCAATCCCAAATCACTCATTCTTTTTAAAAAGATCATCAACTTTTATTGTATATAGAGTAGTCTCCCGTTATTGGCAGTTTCACTTTCCATGGTTTCAGTTACCTGTAATCAACCATGGCCTGAAAATATTAAGTGGAAAATTCCATAAACAGATAACCCATAAGTTTTATATTGTTTGCCATTCTAAGTAGCATGATGAAATACGGCACTGTCCTGCTTTGTCCTGCCCTGGAGGTGACTCATCCCTTTGTCTAGTGTCTGTGCTGTAAACGCTACCTGCCCATTTGTTAGTCACTTAGTAGTCCTCTCAGTTATCAGATTGACTGTCACGGTATTGTATTGCTTGTGTTCAAGTCATCTTTATTTCATGTAATAAAGGCCCCGAAGCACAAGAGTAGTGATGCTGGCAATTTGGATACGCCAAAGAGAAGCCACCAGGTGCTTCTTGTAAGTGAAAAGGTGAGTATAGCACAATAAGCTATTTTGAGAGAGAGAACACATTCATGTAACTTTTATTACAATATATTGTTATAATTTTTCTATTTTATCATTAGTTATTGTTAATCTTGCTTTGCTTAACTTATAAATTAAACTTTATCATAAGTATGTATGTATGTATAGGAAAAAACACAGTACGCACAGGGTTCAGTACTATCTGTGATGTCAGGCCTCTACTGGGGGTCTTGGAAAGTATGTCCCGCAGCCAGTTCTCATCATTCA
The DNA here is from genome assembly GCA_004026545.1 of Mormoops blainvillei. Classification (NCBI taxonomy): domain Eukaryota; kingdom Metazoa; phylum Chordata; class Mammalia; order Chiroptera; family Mormoopidae; genus Mormoops; species Mormoops blainvillei. Next base: position 16,097 of record PVJD01012876.1, on the reverse strand, counting down.
CAGTAGTTATGTCTTATAAAGTCACCACAAACACTGAGTTAGTGCATGCTGAACCACTGCTCCTAGGGGAAGTGTAGATTTGGTTTTCTGAGAGCCTCTGGTCACTCCAAATCATTCGCTTTTTAAATCTTTTTTTTTCCTCCTCCTTTCTTCACATTAGATAATTTCTACCACTCTATCTTCAAATTCTTTTATTCTTTACTTGGTCACCTCTATTCTGCTTCTAATTCCATTCAGTGATTTAAAAAAAAATCTCATATATTGTAGTTTTCAATTCTAGAACTTCCTTTTGGCTCTTTTTAAATCATTTCTATTTCTTTGCTGAGATTTCCTATCTTTTTATTAATTGCAGGCATATTTTTCTTTTAATTAATTGAGGATAGATATAATAACTGCTCTAGGTCCTTGCCTGATAATTCTAACATCAGGATTATTTTTGGATTGGTCTCAGTTGATCTTATTTTCCATTGAGAATATGTTCCATTTTCCCGGTTTTCATATATTGAGTTATTTTGGATTGTATCCTGGGCATTACCAATATTAAATTATGGAGACTCTGGATTCTGTTCTTTTCCAATTAGTGCTTTTATTTTCTTAAAGCAGGCAATTACCTTGCTTGGTTCAGGGGCCAGCCAGAGATGGACGCAGACAGGACTGGGAAATCGTCTCTCTAGGCTCTTCCCCTCCAGGATCCGTACCCCCTCTCGCAGCTGTGGCTTCCTCAGATTCCACCTCCGGTCCCACGCTCTAGGAAGACTAGGGCTCCTCCGCCACTGCCCCTAATGAACAGGCTTGGCTAAAGGCTACGGAAGTAGGAAGTCATTTCGTGGAGCACCTCTTCTTTAAGTGGGGACTTCCCATAAGAACCTGCCTGCTGCTGACCACACTGCAGTGTCTCCAGGCAGCTGCCTCGTATATTATATGCAGAGTTTTTAGCTGTTATCCAAAGGAGGACCAGTCTGATAGGCTAGTACTCAGCCACTATTGCTCCAGTTATTCACTATTGTCTGGAATAAATGTATAAATACGGATGTTCTAAACATTTACAATATTTAAATAAGTTACCCTTCAAAGGCCTAATTCGGGAAGTCCTGTATGTTAGGCACAATTTTCTCATTCTGTCCCTCAGCTCATCTTCTCCATGTTGAGGAAAGCTGTTGTTTTAATTTCCAGCAAGGGTAAGGCAGAATGGGCTTAAAGGGCTGTCTTTCCTGGTTCTCCTAGGCTTCAGGATGTATTGGGAGTGAGTTAACAAATAGGTGTGGTCATAAGGCCAAAACAAGGCTAAGCAGAGAGAATAAGTATTTCAATAAAGACGTGAATGCACCCACTCCCTCCTCCAAGGCGGATATTGTGTTGACTGCATAAAATCCTGGCTACTTTCTTTTTGTGTGTGTGTTTTTTTAAGATTTTACTGTATTTTGCCGTGTATAATGCACACCCACGTTCTGTGCGCGTTATACACGGATTATCCCCATTATTATACCCATGTATAAGATGCATCCTTATTTTCCGTCATACTTTGGGCAAAAAGTATGCATTATACATGGCAAAATATGGTATTTATTTTTAGAGAGAAGGGAAGGGAGAGAGAAAGAGAGGGAGAGAAACATCGATGTGCATGAGAGATACATCATTGTCTCTGGATCAGTTGCCTCTCACCCCCAACTGGGTACCCGGTCCACAACCCAGGCATATGCCCTGACTGGGAATCAAACCAGCAACTTTTCGGTTCAGAGGTCGGCGCTCAATCCACCGAGCTATACCAGCCAGGGGCTGGCTACTTTCAAATGGGAATGAGATAAAAGCTACCTCATGAGTCGGGGTGGTGATGTCTTCCCCCTCTGATCCCAGTCTGTCAGCTGATCTTCTGAACCTCTGCCTCCTACTGGACTCTCTGCCTCCTTTTCAAGCTGCCAGAACCACAGAGGTCCTTGGCCAGCACATCTATGAACAACAGAGAATTCACTGAAACCAGGGATTATCTTTTGGCACTCTACTGCTTGAGAGATAGTGATTAGAAGGGGAAAAAAAACAAAACACCAAACTTCATCAACAAAGTGGCATTTTCATTTCAGCTGTTCCTGGGGGCAAAACAGAGCAGTAAAGAGAAATCCTAGATTGAAAGCTTTGTGGTTATCTCCGCTTCTCATTAAAGCGGCCCTGATTATAATCACACCTACGATTACAAGATTTAACACACCTGGTCTCAAGGATGCCACAGGAAGAGGAATCGTGCATCCATCCCATCCCATTTCCTTTTCTTTATTCACCAAGTAAGCACAATTTACAAATTTTAGTAAGTGCAGACGAGAGCTGTTTTGGAGACTAGAAGAGAGGTGTTTCATTCACATGGCTTTTTGAAAGTGACAAAAATCTTCCATGGTCACAAATTATTTTAGTACTGGTGAGACAAGCAGTGTTGCTTTCATTGGCTACACACGGATGTGAGAAATCTGGATAGTGTTTCTTTCTATTTCTCTACCTACCAGACATTTTGCTCTGTGTCTCTCTCTCGTTTCTGTCTTTTTCTCTTACTAAGTAAGAGTGTGTTGCACTTACAGAATTTTGTAGATTTACTTTAATTGTGTTGTATCATATTTTTACATAGATTTTTATTCTGAAATGACTTTAGATTTACGGGTAAGTTGTGAAGACGGCACAGAGTATTCCTGTATATCCCTCCCCCAGTTCCCCATATCTTTAACAACTTATATAACAATGACATATCTGTCAAGAGTTTTGTAGATATTGACAACGGATGTAAAACACTCACTCTTTCTTAACTCCCTCTTGTACAGCAGATTCTCCACAAGACCAGTGTGTATTCCACAGCAACTTAATTATCTGAATTACTAAGTTATGATCTGTACGTCCTCCACTCCCATCAAGGTCCTAGATAATAACTAGGGGGTAACTAATGAGTCCAAGCTTGTACAAAAATGGTGTCAGAAACTTGATATGGCAAAATTCCAGCATGAATAAAGCCTGTGTGTCTGACAAAACAATCAGTCTTCTAATGGCTTCACTGACACTTAGTTAAATACTGATGTGCCGGCCGCAGACGAGCATTGTGGGGGTCAGAAAGTGAATTATTAATGCAACTTCTCTCTACGAAGTCAATTGGGAATAAGCATCCATTAAGATCAAGAAGAAAATTAATTTAGAGGTCACTCATTATGTGTCTTAGCTCACACACATACAATATAAATACTTTCTTCCTATGTTTGCCATACACTGTGGAGAGATCCAGCCAAACCCACCTGGAGGAAGAAAAAAGTTTAATTTATGCAGCAACTAAAATTTCACGGATTGAACTCTTAGCTAGAAGGGAAACATTTTAAATGGGGCCCCTTAGTGATTCAGAATGAACTCTTATGAGTCAGGAAGACAAGTCACTAAAGTTCAGGCTACAGAGGCAGGTTTAGTGTATTCTAGCTAGGTCACCTTGGAACCCATCCCTCTGAGGAGAATGCCAGGACTCAGAGTCTCAATTTATAAATTTATGCTCTTGTTTTTCTGTAGCAGTTAGTGTGAAATTTGCCTACTATGTACAATTTCCTGCTACAAAACCCCTGCTTATGTATTCATCTGCATGTGTCAGCCCAAGTGAAAGGTTTGAAGTCTGCCCTAGTGAAAGGAAGACCGATAGACCAAAAGCAGAGGTAGGGAAATTCAAATGATAAGGGACTGGCTTACCTCTGTAGCTTTCTGGCTGAGTCCCCGAAGCAACAGCACAATCACATGGATGGCAGCTCTGCGCACTTGAACTTCATGGTCTGTTTTAGCCACGGCAATCAGGCAAGCTGTTACCTAGGAGCGTGAGGGAAGAAGAAGTCAATAAAACTCAGGATTGCATAATTGCATAAAGCTTCTTAACTATGTTCTGCTTTCTATACATCCATCAAGAACAATCTGGCTTAGAGAGGGTGGAGAGTTTCCATTCTTAACGAACAGGGAGAGATCTGGTAGTAGAAATCTTGATTTAGTCTAACTTTTGGGAGAGAAAAACGAAACCTGGTTTGTAATTCAGGAGGGAAATTAGGGAGTGGGAAGGGATACATGTATCCAGTCATATGCGGTTTAACGATGGGGATACCTTCTGAGCAATGCATTGTTAGCTAATTCTGTGGCTATGCGAACATCATAGAGTGTACTTTCACAAACCTAGAGAGTACAGCCTGCTACACACCTGGTCATATGGTGTGCCACCATCTTATATGAGGTCTGTCATTGACTGAAATGTCATTTATGCAGCACATGACTGTATAATAAAGGTAGGGTCAAATGCAAATATTTCCTCAAAAATGGGAAGAAGTGGTCCTGGCCAGGAGGCTCAGTTGGTTGAGTATCGTTCCATAACATTAAAAGATTGTAGGTTCGATTCCCGGTCAGGGCACATACCTAGGATATGAGTTCGGTCCCCAGTCGGGGTGCATATGAGAGGCAACCAATCAATGTTTCTCCGCCTCCCCCACCACTTCCTCTCTCTCTCAAATCAATAAACACATCCTCAGGTGAGGATTAAAAAAAAGAAGTAGGAAGAGCTGTTACTTGCCCCCCTTTGGAGACATCGAATCAGAGGAAGAAAAGGTAGTTCAAAGCACAGCGGCATCTGGAGACTGAGGACCACCAGCTACAGAGGCTTCGGAGTTCATATTCTGGCCTGGCATAAATGCCGCCAATGAACATTTCTGCCCGGGGACAGAGAAATACATAAATATCCAAACTGATCTTTAGCATGTCCAGACTTCCCGACCCTACAAACCCAGCTTAGCCTCCATGTGAGTCACCGGCAACAAATCTCAGACTCCCTGCCTGGGCTTCTTTTTATGAAATAGGCCCTTCAGTGCTCATTTACTTTCAAAGGTGGCTCGATAACAGAAAAGACTGGGAATTACCTGCAAAACAAGGTACCGGATATATAGCTAATAATTATATGTAATAAAATAAGAGTTTCTATATGCTGTACCAGCAGACTCAGGCATAAAAATATTACAAAACCTCAAAAAAGAGATCACATTAAAAACAATAGCAACAAACCTTTCTAAGGCACTTGTGCAAGATTTAAAAAGAAAATGCAAAAAATTTAAACTGTGACCAATGACAGCACAATTGGAAGGTAAGTAAATTATTCAATTGATCTCTCACGTACTTTGTTATTTGATTTGCCATGTGAGTGTGTTTCTTGGCCAACCGTGGAGGAATTTTTAACCATAAGAAAATAGCCAGATTGTGTGTTTGGAAATATGTATAAATACATATTATGCTTAAAGAGTGGTTTTTAAAAATACAGGCACAAATGAGGACATAGGCTTGTGCAGAAATTTTAACTATGCAGGTTGTACTTTTCACAGCTTTCAAGCAGTTGGGCATAGTTCAAAGTGTCTAATTAATCAGTGATGGCAGAGAGATGAGAAGTAGCTTGTTCTTAAATATAATTGCATTTGTGGTGCACTGGCATTCAATCAAATTATACATCTATTAGATAACTTGCAGCTTGCAAGTGAAGGGAAATCCCAGAGAAATTCAACTCTTTGGGGGTGTTGTTTCCCATAAGACCCAGCAAGCTCCTCTGCCCTTGACCTGGGACACCCTGACCCAAGACCATTAGTGGTTTCCATGCCTCTGGCATTAACGGTGGAAGCAACACAGTCCTAGGAGGAATTCCTTGGGCAACCTCCAAACAGGCAACAATATAATAGCTACCTCCTCTTGCAGGCTTAGTATTTACAAGGTAAGAGCTGAAATCAGAGAAACAAGTTAGAGCTAGGTCTGAGTCTTTCTTGACACATCAAAGTTTAGCTTATTCAGTCTGATAGCTAAAGTGTGAAAGCCAGCACGGGACCATGTAATATGCAGACGCTCCCAAGCCTCTTTGCCTGCTCCCCCCCAGGTTTTAGTTTTGGACCCATGTCCCCATGTTTGGTGGACTGAGGCTTCCTGGTCTAGAACCCTGCTAGGACTGAGCGTCCAGCTTTGTCACCTCCGTTCTGCTCATTAGGCTGAGTAGACCACATTTCTGCCTCATCTCTCAGTGTAAGGCCAGCTCTAACTATCAGACATTCATTCTGTAATTAGGACAGGCAGAGGCATCCTGGCTGGAAAAGGGCTTTGCCTGCAAGGCCAGTTCTGGAATGCCTGTGCCACCCTGACAGGACGGCTCACAGAGGGGCTGGGATGGCTTCCTGCTTGCTACAAGCTGTTAGTGATCTATGCCCCGGACTGTACGAAGCCCATCTCCAGTCGGCCAGCCAGGCCTCTCAGGGAGAGTCCTGTGAACAGGGGAGTGGTCATGAAACCTCCCCAATACGTCTGCCACAAATGCCCAGTTCTATGAAACGTAGGGTGGTCAGTTATGCAAAATGTTTTTAAAGCATCAGAACTTCAATGTGATCTTCAAGATATCATCTAGAGATAAAAAAGGACTTCCGCTTTTCAGCTCCCAAAACCAACCTGTAATGTTGTTCTTCTACAGGTCAGTGGGATATACCCTTCAATCATCACTAGAGTAGGAAGGCCGCATGCCCAGTCTCTTCCACCTGTCCAGTCTGAACAAACCACTACCATGGCTGGTCTCTCTCACCTCCAGCCCCAAGGACATACTCAACATTGCCTTCCACCCCTAAAAGCCTTGGCAAATAGATAGATGATGTCAGGTCTTTACTAATTTATGAATTGGTGTAATATTTCTATTCCATTTCTAATTCCTCCCAGAGGGCGGAAACCCATTCTATATGATCTTCATGTCGCCCGCCCCAAGGGTCAATGTTCCCATTTTAATAAACCATACTATGTAAGGCTTTTTCTTCATTGGCTAAATTATGTAAATCATATCCACTTCTGAAAGCCAGGTAGAAAGAAAGATGATTGCTTTGTAGGCACTAAAGGTCAGTTTAAGCAATTTGACACTTGATAGAAGCCAAAAGAAATACGGAAAAACATCACTTCCCAAATAGCTGGCACACAACAAACATGATCAGAACTATATAAAGAAAATAAAAATGGTATGATTACAACAACAACAACAACAACAAAAAGGAGAAGAAGAAGGAGGAGGAGGAGGAAAAGGAAAAAATAGCCTTGAAAAATTCTAGAAGAGAGGTACCAAAGCTGAAAGGTATTTATTAAGAAAGTATGATTTCAATTTTCCAACTGCATCCTCATCCCTTTTCCTAACACTTCCTTTGTTAAAATTCAGTTGGTCTGCTAACTAGTCTGAAACTAGACCATCTGTCCCTTTATTTTATAAACTAAGAAACCTTAGCAACAAAGGCAGTGTAGCCTCTAATGTGTATGTGCTCGGCCTGTTCGGTTGACCTGCCAGGGAAGAGCACCATGGTGGCTACTTCAGCTTCCTGGAGGTATCCCAGGACACCCACCGCATCCTCATCTCAGGGCTCTGCGTGCCCTCACACTGCACATACCCTTTGCTTAGAAAACTGCACTGACTGTGGAAAACGGGTAATAAATTCAGATCATGCAGCAGGATCAGAGGTGGTAGCTTTTCATCGGACCTCAAAGCTCAGCTTCGTGGGCGCCACATTAAAAGCAGACTGTCCCTGTGCTTGTCACCCGGGGCATATCTTATTTGCTGCACTGAGGTTGGGCTTCTCACGGTGGTTGACATAAATCATATTTACTTCTCACAGAAAACGATAAAGAAGAAAGAGCCTATCAAGATTTGGTTTCAAGCAACACGGCTCCTGACAAGAACAAGAAGAAATTGGGAAAAATAATAATGCTCTCCAAACAAGTTAAATCTTGACATCGACAGGGAGGGGAAACCTGAATTCCCAGTACAGAGAATGTGGGAGAGCTGATCCCGTCCTTTCTGTCCCCTCCCTGCCAGCAAGCACTGTCACAGCACAGACAGTCCCCAAGTCTGGACCCCCCCCAACCAGTAGGACAGCTTTCTTCAGATGTCCAAGGGCTATACCTTTGACCCCAAATCAGATCATGTTAGAAAAGCCTATGGTTTGTCCAGTTTTATATCAAAACAGATTACGCTTCTCCTCCTTCTCTGCCTGGCTAGCGCGTGATCAGTGTAACTTCCTCACTGCCCTGACACTTCTGAAGGTCCCAGCTCTGGGTTCCCTCAGCACCCTGTGCTGCCTCTATGACATCCCTCTAGTCTACTGTCTCTTTATTCCTCTGTCTTTCACACTCCACTGAGATTTCCCTGGGGAAAGAGGTTGGGTCCTTTATCTGTGCCCTCTAACATACCTGGCATATGACAAATGCTAATGAAGGAGAATTCCTTCAGTTTTCAGCTAAAGGCAAGTTCCCCGAAGTTAAAGTTCCTTCTCTACCACTACACAGTGGGGTTAAGCATTTTTGAGACTACAAAAGACTTCCAGAGCTTTCATGGGACACTGAAAGAATGGTCATAGAAGAAGACACAATAATCTTCTACAACATATTAGATCACTTCATTCCCCTGCTTTGGTTTCCAGTCTCACTCACAGTAAAAGCCCAAATTCTCACAAGGCCCCACCTGGACTATGGGCAGCTCCCTGGCTCCTCCTCTCGCCCTCTTCACTCAAGCCACCCTTGCTATCCGTTAGCCCAGCTCGCTGCGCTCGCTGAGGCAAGCGCGTTCCTGCCTCAGCGCCTTTGTACCTGCTGCTCCCTCTGCCTAGACTGCGCTCTCCTCAGGAATCTGCCCGGGTCAATCCCTTGCTTCCTTCAGGTCTTTGCTCAAGTGTTACTCATCACTGAAGCTTTTCCTGTTCAACCAAGTCCACATGCAGTAACGAACTGCCTTCCTGCCCTTACCTTACTAGATTCATCTCCTGGGCATTTATTCCACCAACCGCAGTATGTATTTGTTTACTTGCTTGCTTGTTTGTTACCTAAGTCCCCTCTCTAGAATGTCAGTTCCATGAGAACAGCAACTTTCTTGTGCTCACAGCTGGATCCCCACCACCTCGCTTGGTTGTAGTCCCGGAGCTGGTGCAGAGTAAGTGCTCAAGAAATAAGTGCTGAATGAAGAAACGAATGAAGAACCACTTAAGAGCCATGCCAGATCTCCCGCTGTGTCTGTGTGAATGAACACGAGTAGTCTGACTACAGGACTCAGTGAATGAAATATTAAGACTGTCAGGTGTCCAATCATGTTCAAACTTGTAGTCCACCCAAGGCAGCTGGTGTAGCACTCATGACACAGCAAGTGTGGGATGCTACATAAGAAAGAACATCTAAAAAGAGGAGACAGAAATTATATGGGATGGAAACACCTGGGTTTTGAAATCAGAGGGAATATGTTGCCTTCAGGAGTTTCATTGCCAAAAGCAAGTGCTGTTAAGATGAAGCTACGTGGCCCTTCCTGTCAGTAGCTTTTCTCATACGGTAGGTCTCTTCCTTTTCAAGGCCACAAAAGCAATCTTTTTTTTTTTTAAAGCTACCAGTAATTTACAATACATATTGTCTCACACCTTGATCTTTACTATTACAATACCATATACGTCTTTTCATTTCTACGCGTGCAGTTCTCACTGAAATTCATCACATCCTGGAACGTATGTACCCTACTTTGCTTAACCAACTCCCTGTCTATGGACATCTGGAAGATTTCAAAATTTGTACTTAAAATTTTTTTTAATTAAGTTTATTGGGGTGACATTGGTTAATAAACTTATATAGAGTTCAATAATAAACTTATATAGAGTTCAAGTGCACAATCCTATAATGTATCATCTGTATATTGTACTGTGTGTTCACCACCCCAAGTCAAGCCTCCTTCCATCACCTTTCATCCCCCCCTTACCCTCTTCTACCTCCCTCCAGGACCCTTTCCGCCTAGTAATCACCATACCATTTTCTGTGTCTATGAGGTATTTTTTTTCTTTGCTTCATCCTTTCACCTTTTTCACCCAGCTCCCCAGTCCTCCTCCCCTCTGACAGCTGTCAGTCTGCTCTCTGTATCTACGAGTCTGTTTCTATGTTGATTGTTTATTGTGTTCATTGCATTCCACACATAAGTGGAATCAGAGGGTATTTGTCTTTCTCCGACTGGTTTATTTCACTTAGCATAATACCCTCTAGGTCCATTCATGCAGTCGCCAAAGGTAAGACTTCCTCCTTTTTCACAAAAGCAGCCTTATAAATGAACTAAAAACATTTATGGAGAGGAAATGTTGAGGAGCGATTCAGAAGAGCATGGACTCAGGACCTGACTGCCATCATTCCAATCCCAGTCTCGCTGCTTCCTATCGCCATGGCTTTGGCAACTTCTTTAGTTTCTCTGTGCCTCAGTTTCCTCTGTGAGGGATGGATCGGCTGACATATCAAGGCACTCAGGAGAGTGTTAAGTGCTGACTATTATTACTCTTGTAAAAACAGGTAGGAACTAGTCTTTCCAAATAAGCCTTACCCTCCTCTTCCTTCGCATGAATCAAACAACACACCGGGCACCCACTCTATGCCAAACACTGCGGCAGGCGCTTGGGGTGCAGAAGTGGATAAAAATTGGTTCAGCCCTTGTTATGCTCGTAATTCATTAATGACCATAAACACTCCTGGGACTGATGTTACAGGGGGTCCAGGTCTCTAGAAAAGTGGCAGGGTCACCAGACAAGAGGTTTTCTAGGCTGGTGCCCCCACAGCAGCAGCTCCTCACATCTGATTTTAAAGTTGAAATAAAAGAAAGCGGTCTCTCTTTGTGTTAGCATCCATGGTAAGCAAAGAGTCTACTACTTATTCACACTGCATTTCGAAGGCTCAAAAAGTGATTGTTGCTGTGAGCCAGGAAGTCTAGAGCTAACAAACCCTTCGTGACAGTGGTCCCTGCTTTCACTCCTGCCTCAGCTCTGCCACCACCTGACTGCCCACCCGCACACCTTCCTTTGCCCCAGCCTCTGGAAGGCCTCTTCCTAGAGGTCTTCAAACCAGTAAGGCTGTCCCATACCACAGTGCCTTTATGTAAATGCTCCCTTTGCTGAAGTTCTCACCTCTGCCTTCCTGGGATACCCAGCTTCTACTTGAGCTCCAGATTTGGCTCTAAGGGTCTCTTCCTCCAGTACATCTTTGTCAGCACCCAAACCTGACTGAGGGGCTCCTAAAATGTGCTCCCACGGCTCCTATCACAATGGACTGCAACTGTAATCATGGAGAAGTAATGATACTTCTTCAATGTTACAAAACCTGCTTTAGCACAATTTTTCTAATGAACGAAACCAAGAAACTTCCCTAACACTTTCAACAAGAAACTATATGCCACCGGCATCCTACAGTTTCCTTCAGAGAGAAAGGGAAGAAGAGCCTAGGGACTCAAGAAGAAACATCCTCTCAGTTCTGGGGTTCAGAGAGGATCTTGATGTTCAGACGTTTTCTGGGTTCACTGGTTTTAACAATATGCGGGATCCTGCCAAGTATGAGCTCATAAACTTGGAGATACGGGGGAAACTTATTAAGTTCATGATTATGTTTAGAAAAAATTGTGATATTTACACAACTCTGTGAAAAAAAAAACCCCCAACCCATACAACTGTACCCTTTAAATGGGTAAATTGTATGGTATGTGAATTCTATCTCAATAAAGTGTTATTAAAAATAATATTTGGATTTGGTTCAGATCATGATCTAAGAGTTTATTTCAGTTTATAGTTTATGGTTCAGTTTAGGTTTAGTCACGTGAAGAAACCAAGTAAACAGAAAAAAGAATGGAATTATACTAGGCTGAAATCTTTAGCTGACATAACCAGAGTCCTGCAAAGGCCTTAAGTCTTAGGTGTTACGAGTTAATATTGCTAAAGAACAAGAGATTTGCTAAGCGACATCTAGAACAAGCAAAGATCCGGTGCCTAATTGTTGATGTGTATGAGAGTAACTGAAGGCTGTAAGTCAGTAATAATCATTGTTTCTAAGTTATTTTTAAAAAGATACAAAAAGTTGCACATCGGGGTATATCCCCAAGGGAGAGTTAGAGAAGAAATGACTAGTGTATAACTTTCCTAAAAATCCTAAGTTGGAATTTAGTATAAGAATGGCCTTAATAATCAATAAAACAAAGCATATAGAGGTCAGGAATCAGGATATACCATAAATTCAATCTATGTATAATCCATGATGTGTTTCTCTCCTTATTGATAAGGCACAATCATCACACATTGAGGAAAATTCCTTTTCTTTGAGTACTTCTTAAGATTTGACATTCAACATGGTTAGTCCTAGGATGCTAAAATTTGTAAAAGAAGGAATTTGTATTACAGTTTTCTAAGTTTTGTTCTTATAAAGTTACATGCTCTATATAAGAACTCTGGTGTCAGCCTGGCTAGTGTGGCCCAGTGGATTGAGCACTGGCCCATGGACTGAAAGGTGGTTGGTTCGATTCCCGGTCAGGGGACATGCCTGGGTTGCGGGCCAGGAGCCTGGTTCGGGGTGTGTGAGAGGCAACCATCTCTCTCACACATTGATGTTTCTCTCTCTCTCTTTTTCCTTCCCATCTCCCCTCTCTAAAAGTAAATAAACAAAAATCTTAAAAAAAAAAACCCCAAACCTCTGGTGTCTTATAAATAAAAAGGTAATATAAACTATATTTTATTTACATATTTATAATTTATAAGCCATCTTCTTTCAAAAAGATTTAAGTAGGTCAAGTGCATTTGTCAGAAGAAGGTTCCTGGCCACATATTAATGAGTCTTTTCTGCCCATAACAACATTTAAATAGCAGAGTTCCTGGCACATAGTAAGTGCTCAAGATATATATCAATATATTGATGACTAAATAAACATGAGGGCAAAGATAAAATTCAAGAGGCTAGAGAAAGATATTCATAGAGCAAGGCACAAATGTGCAACAAGATGTACATTTCATTAACTCAAAAACTCTAAAATCAGGAGAAGCATCTAGTGCCAACACCTTGTATGGCTATTATTTTAGCTGCTCATTTATCCTTTACCTACTATGTCCCAGGCACTGGGTGTAAAGTGGTGAACAATATATATGTAGTTTAATTAGTCTTTTCTGGTAAATGACCCTGAACACAGGGCACATGTGACCAAAGGGGGCCAATCAGAGTATTTGCCTGAGATTTTTCTGTGAATGGGGATGAGACTTTACTTTGGCCCACAGACCCAAGTAAAGTTTCATCTGCCCTTCCTCAAGGTTTCCTCAATTCTGTTAGTTACCTTGGATTCTTTATAAAAATCCTTTTGCAATTAAAAAATTATAATATAACTTTGAATATACATGTCATACTAGTGAGGCTGAGGTTAAATGACTTACCTGACCTGGAAAAAGAGCACAGGCCTTGTGACTGCCAATCCCAGAAGCTATTCTTAGGTCCAAGTTTAAAAAAAAAAAAAAAAAGAGCTTCAGAGAAAGGAATCAGCATGCAGTACCTCATGAACCACTGGGCCCAGCAGAAAGTCCAGCCTCTGGCAGAGTTCTCCAAGGTTGGATAAGCTGCTGGCCCTGTGAGCGCTCTCTGGATCTCTTGCTCCCCTCAGGAAGGTGTGGATCAAAGGCTCTCGGTACTTTGAGACCATATCCCCTACAGAAAAAGGGAAGAAATCAAAATCTTTTAAAGCAAATTGTCAACTTCTTAAAGAAGGAATAATGACATCATTATGGTGCATTTTTATGGTGTTTCATACTTTTTAAAGTACTTGGATACCCATTAGAAAATCATACTCTGGAAGAATATTCAACGTTAGGCAGGAAGAAGACTAATAATTGACCATTAGATTGAGTAACAATGAGGTCACTGTTGACCTTGACAAGAAGTTTTGGAGGACTGGTTAATGCCAGAGTCAAGCAGGGGTTGCTTAGAGAACATAATTTCATTTATCTCAGTCACTTGAAATGGGAGGAAGAGGAAGTCTGTTTGTTTTCTCTTAAGGTCAGGAACACAATGTACTTTCCATACAATTTAAGTAAAAGATGAGAAGTAATTTCTCTAAAATTCTCCCAGTTCCTAATATACTACATGCAGTTATAAGTCTTATCCCCTGTCCAGTTAACATCAACATATATTGCAGAAATTCAACAGTGGTGACTTAGCCATAGCCTGTTTTCAGAATAGAGAAGAGAGGACTTTGCGTCTATTCTTTTTTTTTTTTAAAGGCAGAGTGGAAGGGAGGGAGAAAGAGAGGGAGAAAAACATCAATGTGTGGTTGCCTCTTGCAAGCCCCCTACTGCGTACCTGGCCCACAACCCAGGTACGTGCTCTGACTGGGGAATCAAACCGGCGACCCTTTGGTTCGCAGGCTGACGCTCAATCCACTGAGCTACATCAGCCGGGGCTGTGCCTATTCTTAGATTGCAGTTCTGAATACCAATCCTAGAGAGGTAGTCAAATATATGCACAAGGATGTCTGCATAAACATTTTCCTGCAGAACTGTAATAGCAAAAATGAGAAGAAACAAATTAAATATTAATTAATATGGAAGTGATTAATAACCACACATATTATGGAATACTATGCAGCTGTTAAAAGGAACATGACAGAAATATATGCAGTAATATGGAAAGACCCTGCTCAACAAAATAAACTAACAGAACCAGCATCATTTATGTATATAAAAATGCACACACGCACAGCTCTCACTATTAACCAAACTTACGAATTTAAATATGTATGTTAAACATGTATGTTAAACATAGAAATGCATAGAGAAAAAAAGGATGTTCTCAGTTCCGAAGATAACATAGCATGAGCAAGAGAGCAAAGTCCCAATCTGCATGAAGCACTTCCAGTAGGGGAGAAAGACGATGCAGTAAATAGATCTTCTAGCAGCAATAAGGGATGTGATGAAAAAGAAGGAAGGGGGGTGGGGGAGGGATTGAGAGCTGCGGGGCGAGGGCTCAGGGAAAAGCTCTCAGAGGAGATGACTTGGAGGAACAAGTCACGTAAGAACTGGGGGAAAAGTGAAGAGAAGAAAGGACAACAGAAGCTTTATACTCTGTGTAGAAATCATATGGCTGGTTCTTATACTGTCCCACCATAAAAGAGCATAAAATTACATTTTAAAGTCACAATTTAATGCTCCATTTATGTAATTCCTGCCCTGCCTGAGCTTTGTTACATCTTTCCAAACGAGCGTCCATTGAACTGCATGCTCCACCAGCACCGCCATCCCAAGTACACGTAACGACCAAAGGGGCCAGCGGGAAGGTCGGCATGCCGGGAGCGGGGCGCTCACCCAGTCAGCTGGCTGCGGGCCCACTTGGGACCTTGTTTTCCAGGCTTTGAACTGGAAGGGCTGGAACACTCACCACGTCCACTCTGCATTTCTCAAAGTGCTCTCACATCATATTCTCTGCAACCTGTTCTCTTTTAGACCTGATGTACACAGCCTAGATTTGTCACACCTTTGCTCGAACCTGTTCTTCCTTGAGGATTTTCAGCTCTGCTTTCAGTTCCTGGGGGCTCTGCTAGCTTCTGACTAAGCCTCCCTCCCCCTAGCTCCTACCAGGCTGTGTGGCTGGTTTCTCAAGGCTGTACTGAATCCTAGTCTCCAGGTTTGGGGTCAGCCCTGAGCAGGTTTCTGTGCAGAACAAAGTTAACGCATGTAGTGAGAGAATAAAACTTTCAGGGCTGCAATCTGACACAGGCATAGCATTTAAAGATCCTACATAAAGGTTTTTAATTTGACCTTTAGAGACCCCATATGTCAGCTAGTGTTGTGTGTATCTCATTGACATTTTCCCACTCTTTCTTGCAAATAGCACTCGAATTTTATTGGCGTATCTACCTTCCCCCGGGCCCTAACCACCACCAGTGCGATTTGCACTAAGGCCTTCGTTGGTCTACGTGAGTCATGGTAGGTTCTTCCCTTGCCTTAAATGGTATAGGTTTAGGCATGTAACCCACCCTGGACAACGAGATGTGAAGGAAAATCTGCTGGAAGACTCTAAGAAAATGTTTTCCCTCTGGCTATGTTAAAGACACACCTTAGAGCTGCTACTGCCAATTGGAACCGTGAGGGACTAGGGGATGAGGCCAAAAAGCTGAGGTGGGCAGAGCAGAAAGACAAAAAGAATTTGGGTCTTGAATGATGTCATGGAGCCAAAAAATGAACTAGTGCTGGACTTTGTTATGTGCAATGATTTATTCCCTATTGTTTAAGCCTGTTGAGTTGGGAATTTCC
>PVJD01012875.1:0-37194 GCA_004026545.1 Mormoops blainvillei | reverse complement strand
TGTTAGTTCTGCTGTTTACTCTCCAGTTATAGGTGAAATCATACAGTATTTGTCTTTTATCTATTCTTTCATTTGTGAAATGTTTCTTTGTCTCCTCATTTTGGAAACCTCCCTGTGTTTGTTTCTGTGTTTTAGGTAGAGCTGCTCTGACTCCCTGTCTTGGTAGCATGGCCTAATGTAGTAGGTGTCCTATAGGGTCCAGTGGCACAGCCTCCCCTATCACCCAAGCTGGGTACTTGATGTGTGTCCTTTACATGGGCTTAGTACACCCTCCTCTTGTCGTTGAACCTTAGTTGCTGTTGGCAGATCAATGAGAGGGATTTAACTAGGCCAGTCAGCTGTAATGACTGGCCGTGACCACTTTCCATCAACTTCTGCCCTCCATGGAAGATCAGCTGTACAGGGGCAGGGTGATAGTGGTCTGATGTGGTCTGTCACTGTCCACTGAATGTTCAGGCTCTGGGGCTTCCCAGGTGGTGCAGACCAAGGTCGGCCCCCACCTATGTTCTGCCTGCGGCACCCTGCATAAGCTATGAAGCAATCTGAGATGGCTGCTACTTGTGCTGACCTTGGAGATTCCCAGTCAAAACCAAGTTGTGAATCTAGACTGGCTGCTGCTAGTTCCAGGCTTGGGGCTAGTTAGCAAGAAGTATGGGGGCTGAGGGCTTTCTGAGGCTGGCTGTTGCTTGTTTCATAGGATTTAGGAAGTTATGAATCATGAGCCAAGACCAGCCATTCATATGGAAAAGTCACATTTAACAGCTTAGGTAGGTCCATAAGTTAGGTGGGACAGAGTTATTCTTAAGGGAGTTAAGGGACAGAGTCTCAGAGGATCTCTAGGGTGGGGCAAACAGTGTTAGCCAGGTTGATGGGGTCTGAGTTATGCCACCTGCCTGCCAGCTCTGTGGCTCTGTGGGGTGAGGGCTCAGAAAAGGGACAATGGCCTCTGCCCACCTTTCTGTCTGGGAGAAACTGTCCCCCAGCTCCCACCTTGATGCCAGACACTTCAGTTTCTCCCTCTGTAACACTGGTGTCTTTCAAGCTGCTACCCTGGTGCTGGAGTTCAGAAGGAGTGAGTCTGAGTAAGTCCATGTGTGGGTCCTCTAAGGGGAACTGCTTGGGACTCGAGAAGTTTCTTACACTGACTCAATCCCCACTGTATTTTTCACCCAGAAGCTATGAGGACCTATCTTCCTGGCACTGGGACCCTGGGCTATGGGCCCTCATGTGGGGCTGGGACTCCTCACTCCTAAGATACCCCTCCTGAATTTTTATCCACAACACGTGGATCAGGGACCAGCCTGTTCAGCATCTCCACCCCTCTTACCAGTCTGGATGGATGTGATTCCTTTACTTCCGTAGTTGTCAGACTTCCATTCAGCTCGATTTCTGATGGTTCTGAGTGATGGTTGCTCTGTATTTTAGTTGTAATTTTGATTTAGTGTGAGAAGTTGTGAACCGTGTTTACCTATGCCACCAGCTTGACCCGAAGTCTTTATCCACCTGTCTCTTGAAGGGCACTTGTGTTACTTTTATATCTTGGCTATCGTAAATAATTCTGCAATGAACATAGAGTTGCATATATTCTCTCAAATTAATGTTTTGGTTTTCTTCAGGTATATACCTGGAAGTGGAATGACTGAGTCATAAAGCAGTTCCATTTTTAATTTTGGGGGAGCATTCATACCATTTTCCACAATGGCTGCACCAATCTGCATTCCCATCAATATTACAAGGGCATTCCTTTTTCTCCACATCATTGCCAACTCTTGTTGTTTGTAGACTTATTGATGATATCCATTCTGCCATAATTGATATGATATCTCATTGTGGTTTTAATTTCCATTTCTGTGATGATTTGAGATGTTGAGCATCTTTTCATATGTCTATTGGTCATTTGTATGTCCTGTGTGGAGAAGCATCTTTTTAGGTCCTCTGCCCATTTTTAATTGATTTGTTTGGTTTTTTTGGTGTTGAGATGTATAAGTTCTTTATAAATTTTTGATATTATCCCCTTATCAGGTATATCTTTGGTAAATATGTTCTCCCATCCAGTGGATTTTCTGTATGTTTTATTGATGGTTTCCTTTGCTGTGCAAAATCTTTTTAGTTTGATATAGCCCCGCTTGTTTATTTCTTTTTCTCTGATAAAGCACTGTCTTTATTCTTAAGGGAATTAAGACTTATTAAAAGAAGGCAGATATGTATACAGATATGTACCTCGAAGTATTACAGATTCTGTAAGAGATATACACCTTGAGGTTACAAGGCAGGGATAACCTCCTATGTATCATTTTCTCAAATATTTTGTTGATATATGGACTTTGCTATTATGTTTCTTAAGTTTATTCTTTTTTTAAGTGAATTTATTGGTGTGACATTGGTTCATAAAGCCATACAGGTTTCAAGTATACAACTCAATAAAACATCATCTGCATACTGCATCATCTTCATCAGCCCCAAGAGAAGTTTATTTCCATCCTTATTCCTTATTTCAAAGGAGGAACCCTTTGCCTACTGCCACCTGGTCTCCACCCCAATTTCCCTCTAGTTATCATGCACCATTGTCTGTGTCTATGTGTTATGTATATATGTTTTTTGGCTAATTCCTTCACTTTTGTTCATCGAGTCCCCCCTCCCCTGACAGCTGTCATTCTATCCCATTTGTCCATGTCTCAGTTTCTATTTTGTTCCTCAGTTTATTTCATTTATTAGACTTCACATACAAAAAGGATCATATGGTATTTGTCTTTCTCTGATGGGCTTATTTTACTTAGCATAATAATCTTCAGGTACATCCATGCTATTGCAATTGTTTATTGATTTATTGATGATAGCCATTCTCACAGGTATGATGTGATATCTCATTGTGATTTTAATTTGCATTCCTCTGATGATTAGTGATGCTGGACATTTTTTCATATGTCTACTGACTGTCTGTTTGTCCTTTTTGGAGAAATGTGTATTCAGGTGCTTTGCTGATTTTTAAAGTAGCTTGCTTATCTTCCTGATGTTGAGTCATATATGTTCTTTCTATATTTTGGAAAGTAACCCCTTATCAGATGTATCATTGGCAAATATGTTCTCCCATACAGTGGGTTCCCATTTCATTTTTTTGATGGTTCCTTTTGCTGTGCAAAAGATTTTTAGTTTAGAGTAGTCATGTTTGTATATTTGTTTCTTTATTTCCCTTGTGCTAGGAGATATATGGGCAAAACTATTGCTAGAAGAGATGTCTGAGATTTTACTATCTGTTTTCTTGTATTTAATTCTTAAATTGAAGTCTTTTATCCAATTTGAGTTTATTGTTGTGTATGGTGAAAGTTGGTGGTCCAGTTTCTTTCTTTCTTTCTTTCTTTTTTTTTTTTTTAGTATGTACCTGTCCAATTTTCTCAATGCAATTTATTGAAGAGAATTCATTACTCCATTGTATGCACCTGTCTAGTTTTCCCAGCACTATTTATTGAAGGGACTTTCTTCACTCCGTTGTACGTATTTGCGTCCTCTGTCAAATATCAATTGTCCATAATGGCATGTTTTTATAGCTGGGCTCTCTGTTCTGTTCCATTGACCTATATGCCCATTCTTATGCTAGTAACATGCTGTTTTGATTACTTTTGTCTTGTAGTATAGTTTGATTTCAGGTACTGTGATACCTCCAACATTGTCTTCTTTCTCAAGATTGTTGAGTCTACTCAGGGTCTTTTTTGGTTCCATATAAATGTTTGGAATATTGTTCTAGATCTGTGAAATATATCATTAGCATTTTAATTCACATTGTGTCAAATCTATAGATTCCTTTGGGCATTATGGACATTTTAATAATGTTAATTCTTCCAATCCATAAACATGGTATATTCTTCCACTTATTTGTATCTCCCTTAAGTACTTTCTGTTTAAAAATCAGCTGACAGTCGAATGGGAGCTCCCTTTTAAGTAGCTAACTGTCTTTCTCTTGCTGCTTTTAAGTTTCTCTCTTTGCTTTTCACATTTGCCATTTTCATTATGAATTGTCTTGGTGTGGCCATCTTTGAGTTCTCCTTTAGGACTCTATATTTCCTGGACATGTGTATCTTATTCCTTCACCAGGTTAGGGAAGTTTTCTGTCATTATTTCTTCAAATAGGTTCTTGATCCCTTGCCATCTATCTTCTCCTTCTGACACCCATATGATGTGGATGTTGTTAATATTTCATGTTGTCCCAAAGGTTCCTTAAACTATCTCCATTTTAAAAAAATTCTTTTTTGTTTTTGCTGCTCTGATTGGGTGTTTTCCGACACCTTTTCTTTCAAATCAGTAATTCAGTCATCTGCTTCATCCAAGCTACTGATTATTTCTTCTAGTGTATTCTTTATTTCTGACTGTTTTTAATGGTTTCTTGTTCTTTTTTATGTTTGGAATCTCTGTTGAAGTTCTCACTAAGTTCTTTGATCATCCTTATAACCATTTTTTTTTAATTCTGTATCTGGTAAATTGCTTAGCTCCACTTTAAGTATTTCTTTCTCTGGAGATTTCTCCTCTTCTTTAATATGGGGCATGTTTCTTTGTCACCCTGTTTTGGCTTCATCTTTGTGTTTGTTTCTATATATTATTGTAAGTAGAACTGCTATGACTTCCAATCCTGGTAGAGTGGGTTTATATAGAAGGTGTCCTGTCAGACCCTGTGGTCCCCTGATCACCTTGTCATCCTCCTTGATCACCTGAGGTGGGTACTCCCGGGATGTCCCCTGTGTGGGCTATGTGGGGCCTCCTATTGTAATTGAAACTTTATTGCTATTGACCTATTTGTGTGTGGGGTTGATATCCAAGCTGGCTGACTGAGGTTTGGCCCTGCCCACAGTGTTCAATATGTTGTGAAGGCTCTGACCACATGAAGCAGAATTTGCCTTTGCAGCATCTGGGACCTACCCAGATTTGCCTCTTGTGAAGCTAATTGAATCCTGCTGAGATGTTTGAAGGTTGACCCAGGGTACATTAAGTTCGTGGCCTTTTTAGGAGTGACTCTGGTACACGTCAATGTCAGATGCTCCCTATGAGTGGCCCTGGTCATCCTGTTTGGCACTAAAAAGTGAGCCACAGTTTGTGGCTGCCTCTGCTAGGCCTTAGTGTATGTGGGAAAAACCAAGTTGCACACCAAGGCCAGCTTTCACCAGTATCAAGTTCAGGGTCTAATCAGAAAAAGTCCGAAGGCACCCCAAGATCTGCCTTTGTCTGCTTCTACTTGCCTTTGCCTGCTAACTGTATGTTAGGCTTACTCACTGAAAGAGACTCTCATGGTACTTGAGTATCATGAAGATTGTGATTCTCTTGGTAGGGGCAAGTGGTGTTCACCAAATTGATACAGGTTCAAAATTGGTGTTGGCACTGGGTCTGGAGCCACTGAGGAAAAGTTCCTGTGTACACCAAGGGTAGCTGCCACCAGGTGAGTGCCTATAGACCTTTGTGGTGGGGTGGGGTTTCAGGGAATTTTCAGGGTGGGGCCAGCAGAGTTTATGAGACTAAAAAAGACCAAGATTTTGCCATTTTAACTGAAGGCTCTGCATCATTCAGTCATGCAAGGGAAAAATGGCCCCAGCCCTAGAACCACACAACTCAGTGTATCCCAGATTCTGCCTGGACCTATTAGAGTTCCAGCACCTCCTGAGCTTGGCAGCATGGAGGCTTGTGGCCTTTTGAGGGTGGGGCTAGTGGATCTCCCATGAGGAGAAAGCACCAGTCAGGTTTGCGGGAAGATAAGAAGAGAGGCCCTCACCCCAGAGCCACACAGCTCAGCCACTGACACCCCCTGAGCCTTCCCGTATCTCTACAACCTGGGCCAAAGCAGCCGATTTCTCAGCATGGTATGAGCTCTGCAGTGTCGGGGTCCAGTGAGTCCAGTGACTGCGGCTATTGCATTCCCCCAGGCTGATGCCATATTGAGAGGAGTGCTCCACCTAAGAAAGGTGGTGTCTGTGCTGTGGGAAAAGGACTCAGCACAGGGACCTAGGTGGCTCTCCCTTCAGCTCTTTGCCTGGAGCTAGAAACCCCCATCTCTACTTGCACAACTCTAGTCCACACTGTCCTCCCTCCACCAGAGCCTAGGATAAGTAACTGCAATTAGAGATTTTCTGTGCTGACCCTTTAAGAGTGCACCTGGGTCTCTAATAGACTACCTCCTCTCCCTGGTAGACAGAATCCCCACTGATTTTCACAGGTAGAAGTTATGTTGTCACCTCTTTCCCTCTCAGGTGCTTTGGGCTGGGAATCCTGGGATGGGATTGAGAGCCTTACTCCTCAGGGGAACCCTTTGCAGCTGAGATATCCCTCTGGATTCTCAGCTGCAACTCGTGGGATTGGGGCCAGTTCTTTTCATGTCTCCACCCTTCCTACCAGTCTTGATGTGGCTTCTTCTGTAAATCCTTGGTTATAAGACTTCTTTTCAGCTAGATTTCAGTTAGTTATGCAGATTAATTTTTCTATATTTTAGTTGTAATTCCAGTTTGGTTCTAGGAGGAGGTGAATATAATTTTCACCTACTCTGCTGCCATCTTGGATGGGATCGAGAATATTTTCTTATGCTTATTTACCATCTGCGTATCTTATTTGGTGAAATGGTCCGTTCAGATCATTTGTTCATTTTAATTGGGTTGTATGTTTTACTTATTGTTGAATTTTAAGGGTTCTTTGTATATGTTAAATACAAGTCCTTTCTCACAAAAATTTACATGTATTTTCTCAGGGTCTGTGGCTTGTTTTTTTGTTTTTGTTTTTAAATTCTCCTAACAGATGTTTTTCTTTTAATGTGACAGAACAGATGTTTTTTAATTTTCCTGAAGTCCAGCTTATCAATTTTTTAACTTTATGGGTTATACTTTTGATGTTGTATCTAAAACCTTATTGGTAAACATATAGTAATCAAGGACTTCTCCCATATTATCTTACAGAAGTTTTATAGTTTTGGTCTACAATCCATTTCACTTTTAGGTCTACAATCTATTTTGAGTTAATGTTTTTAGAAAAGATCTATTTCTTTGCATTTGGGTGTTCATTGTTTCAGAAACATTTGTTCAAAAGAATATCCTCCATTGAATTTCCTTTGTCCTTTCTGTGAGTCTATTTCTGGGTTCTGTATTGTGTTCAGTTGACCTATGTATTCATTCTTTCACCAATACCATCTTTCTTGGTTACTGTAACTTTATAGGAACTCTAGAAGTCTGGTAGTTCTAGTCCTCTTGTTTTCTTATTTATCTGATGGCTATTCTGTGTCTTTTGCCTTTCCATACAAACTTTAGTATTGACAAGCAGAAAATAACTTGCAGGGATTTTCATTGGGATCCCATTGAATCTGTAGATCATGCTGGGAAGAACTAACTTCTTAATAATATTGAGTTTTTCTATCAGTGAACATGGATATGAACATGTTCATTGATGTGAGCTTTGTTAGAATTTTACATAAACATTCCATTTTTTGGTGCTAATATAAATGGCATTGTGTTTTCAATTTGGAATACCACTTAATCATTGTTGGTATATAGAAAAGCAGCTGATTTTTGTATGTTAACTTTGTATCCTACAACCTTGCTATAGTCTCTTTTTAGTTCGAAGATAATTTTTTGTCAATTCTTTGAGATTTTCTACATAGACAATCATGTCATTTGTGAACAAAGATAGTTTATTTCTTCCTTCTCAATCTGTGTATCTATGATTTCCTTATCTTACTACATTAACTAAGAGTTTAAGTACAATGTTGAATAGAAGTGCTAAGAGATGCATCCTTGTTTTCTTTCTGATCTCAAGTGGGAAACCTCTATTTTCTCATCATTAGGTATGATATTAGCTGTAAATTTTTTGTGGAAATACACTTTACTAAGGGGAGAAAGTTTTTCTGTATTCCTCATTTGCTGAGCATTTTTATCATGAATGGTGCTGGATTTTTGCAAATGCTTTTTCTGCACCTGTTGATATGATCATGTAATTTTTCTTCTTTAGCCCATTGATATGGTAATGGATTATATTAACTGATTTTTCAATGTTAAACCAGACTTGCATATCCGGACTAAATCCCACTTGGTCATGGTGTATCATTTTTGTAATACATTGTCAGATTTTATTTGCTAATATTTTGTGTGTTTTTGCATTTATGTTCCTGAGAGATTTAGGCCTGTACTTTTCCTTTCTTGTAGCTTTCCTTTCTTGTAATGTCTTTATATGGTTTAGGTATTGGAGTAATAATGGCTTCATAGAATGAGTTAGCAAATATTCTCTCTACTTCTATTTTCTGGAATTGATTGTAGAGAATTGGTGCCCTTTCTTCCTTAAATGTTTGGTAGAATCACCCATGACGCGATCAGGACCTAGTGCTTTCCTTTTGGAAGGTTATTAATTAAATATTCAATTTATTTAATTAATATAGGTCAATTCAGATCATCTATTCTCCATGTGTTAAGTTTCAGTAGTTTTTGTCTTTCAAGCAATTAGTGCATTTTATCAATTATTATCAAGTTTGTGGGCATAGAGTTTTTTTTAATATTCACGTATTATCATTTCAGTAACCATCAAATCAGTAGTAATGACCCTGTTTTATTTCTATTAGTAAATTGTACTTTCCTTTTTTTCTTGATTAGCCTGAATAGATATCTTCAAATAACAAGCACTTGTTTTATTGAATTCTTTATTGATTTTCTGTTTTTAGTTTCATTGGTTTCTGCTCTAATTCTTATTACTTCATTTTTTCTGCTTGCTTTGGATTTATATTGCTCATATTTCTCTAGTCTCCTTCGGTTGAATCTTAGATTATTGGTTTGAGATCTTTTTTCTTTTCTAATATATGCATTCAGTGTTATATATTTCCCTCAAAGCTTTCTTCGTATCCCATCAATTTTAATAAGTTGTGTTGTCATTTTTATTTAGTTAAAATATTTTAAAATTTCACTTATGATTTCTTCTTTATTTTATATGCTATGTAGATGTGTTGTTGTTTAATTTTAAAATGATTGGATATTGTCTTGTTATCTTTCTGTTATTGATTTGTAATTTAAACCTATTGTGGTGTGAGCACATTCTTTTGTATAATTTCTATGTTTTTCAATTTGTTAAAGTGCATTTTTGCCCAGAGTGTGGTTTATATTGGTGAGTGTTCTGTGTGAGCTTGAGAGGAATGTATATTCTGCTGTTGATGGATGAAGTATTTTATAAATGTCAGTGAGATCTATTTGATTGATGATGCTATTTGGTTCAACTATATCCTCCTAATTTTCTGCCTGATGGATTTGTTAGTTACTGATAGAAGAGTGTTAATGTATTTGACATAATTGTGGATTTGTATATTTATCCTTACAATTTTATCATTTTTTGCCTCACATATTCTGACGCTCTGTTGTTAGGTATATATGCATTAAGGATTATGTCTCCTTGGAAAATTGACCTCTTTATCATGTAATGCTCATTTTTATCCCAGCTAACATTCTTCCAAAGTGTGCTTAGTCTGCAATTAATTTGTTACTCCAGTTTTTTCCATAATGTTAGCCTGTTATTTCTTTCTCCATCTCTTTATGTATATCTTTATACTTCAGGCAGGATGTAGTTGGGTCTTATTTTTATATTTACTTTGATATTTTCTATTTCTTACTTTGCATATTTAAACCATTCATATTTAAAGTGATTACTGGTGTTATTGGATTAACAGGCACCTTGTTTGAAATTTCTTTGTATTCATTGCACTTCTTTGCTATGGTTGTTTTTAATGTTCCTCTCTTTTTCTGCCTTCTTCTTTTTTCTAAAAGGTTTAATCCATCTCTTTATATTTCCTTTTTTCAATTTAATTTATATTGGTTTCACATGTGCAGATTTAGTGGTTAGATCATATACTTTACATAGTGTTTTCCTCAATATTTCCAGTATTGCAACTGGACCACACATAGTTATCACAATATTATTAACTATATTCCCTATGCTTTATTTGCATCCCTATGATTGTTTTGTAACTACTAATTTGTATTTCTTAATTTCTTTGCCTCTTTTATCCAGTCCCCCATTCCTTCTCCCCTCTCTGTCTTCTCTGGTTTTTACTGAACAATTTTTTTATTCCATATTTCTCCTCTTCTAGCATATCAATTTTAGTGGTTTTCCTAAATTTTGCAATATACATTTTTAACTATTCGAAGTCCACTTCCAACTAACCCTATATTGCTTCACTGGTAGTGTGGGTACCTTATAACAGAGAATTCCCAATTCCTCCTTCCCGTCCCTTATAACATTACTGTCATTTTATTTTACTTATCTATATGCTATAGCCACTAAATACATTCTTGCTATTATTACTTTTAAAAAACAGTTACCTATGAGATCAATATTTAAAAAAGAAAATATTTTATTTTACCTTTATTATTTCTCTGATGTTCTTTTCCTTATGTAGACCCAATTCCCTGACTTACATAATTTTTCTGAAAAGCTGCTTTTAACATTCTTTGCAATTAAAATCATCTATTTATTTTTGTCTCAGGAAGTCTTTATTTCTTCTTCCCATTTCTTTTTTATGAAAATATTTTATTTATTTAATTTTAGAGATGGGGAGGAAGAGAGGGAGAGAAGAGAGGGAGAGAAACATCACTGTGTGATTGCCTCTCACACGCCCCCTATTGGGGACCTGGTCCACAACCCAGGCATGTGCCCTGACTGGGAATTAGACTGGCGACCCTTTGGTTTGCAGGCCCACACTCAATCCACTGAGCCACACCAGCCAGGGCTCTTTTCTTTTCAGTGACAATTTTTCTGGAAACAGAATTCTAGATTGGTGATTTCTTTTCTTTCAGCACCAAATATTTCATTTCCCTCTTTTCTTGTTTGCATGGTTTCTGTCAAGATATTCCATGTATGTCTTATCTTTATTCTTTTATAGGTAAGATAATTTCCCTCCCCTCCTGGCTTCTTAGAAGATTTTCTCTTTGTCTTTGGTATTCTGTAGTTTGAATATGATATGACTAGGAGTAATTATTTTGATATCCAACCTACTTGTTATTCTCTGAGCTTCCTGAACCTGTAGATCATGTTTATCATAAATTTTGTTAAATTTTTTACCATTATAACATCAAATATTTCTTCTGCTGTATTCCCTCTTTCTTCTTTTTCTGGAATTGCAATTACATATATTTTATACCTTTTGAATTTGTCTCACAGTTCTCGGATATTCTTTTCTATGTTTTTCTGGGGGGGGTTTTGTTGTTGTTGTTTTTTTTGTTGTTGTTGTTTTGCATTCTTTCTTTCCGTCCCCATTTTGGTTTGGGAAGTTTCTGTTGTGATTCTTTCCATGATTGTTTCCAGTATACTGATGAGCCATGAAAGGCATATTTTATTTCTGTTTGTGTTTTTGATTTCTGGCATTTACTTTTGATATTTCTTAGAGTTTCTGTCTCTGTAGAGAGGTGGGTAAAAGTAGGTTTACAGTTGTGGGCACAACACAGTGTTTATTCTTGTATTATATATTTAGTTATTCATTATCATATTCATAATACAATGCAACTTTAAACCTACTTTTGCCCATCCATGTTTTTATATTACCATATGTTTTTGTATGTTGTCCATTTATTCCATTAGAGGCCTTAACATATTTATAATAGTTATTTTAACTTTCCTGACTAAAATGTGTGTCATATCTTAGTATGCTTCTGGTAAATGGCTTGCCTCTTCAGACACTTTCTTGCCTTTTCGCATGGTCTGTAATTGTTTGTTGAAAGCAGGACATGATATACTGTATTATTGGGTAATAGGAACTGAAGTCATTAGACTTTCAGTGTGAAGTTTTATGTGAACCTGAATAGAAGTTGGGTTATTTAATGTTTGCTGTAGCTAGTGGTGCCAAAGGCTTTAATTTTCTTTGGAGTCCTTGTTTTATTTTTTTTCCCTCACCTGTTGTTTTGGAGTTTCCCTAAGACCTCCTTCTTAAATAGGGTTTGTGTCTTTTGGGTGGTAGTTTATGGAGGGAGTGGAAGCAGTCTATAATCTTATGATTAATCTTAATTTTTTTAATGGGCCTAAGTCTTTGGGCTGTGACCGTTATAAGTTTTGCTCAGCACTTTTTCTCCCTGTAGGTATGACAGGAAGGCTAGAGGGCGGTGGAGTTTTCTAAGTGCCTTCTCCTGGGAATTAGGCTTTGGTAAAGTTGTGTCCCTTGGACAGGCATTTGGATGAAGAAATGCACATGGTATATTTTTAAATTATTATTTTTCTCCTCCCCCTGCCTGGAAAACAAGCCTTTACCATGAGAACTTTGTTTTTTAGAGATAAATCCCATGGAAATATGGGGGACCCATTAGACTGGGGACCCAGGAGCTTTTATCTCTCAAGCTAGTCCATATTCAGCTTCTATCAGTTTGTCAAACTTCTATCAGTTTGCCAAAGTACGTGTTCATACTAGTTTATGACTTCCAGCAGCTTTTGTGTCAGGTAAGCTGATCTCAGCCATAATTCACCATAATTTGCCTGTCTTCCCAGTTTTCAGAGTAGAAGTTTGTCCTCTGATCTCAGTCTCCTGATGGGTCTAAGAAAAATTATTGATTTTCAGTTTGTTCAGCTATTTTTTGTTGTTGTTGTTGTTGTTGTTGTTGTTGTTGTTGTTAACGGGAATGATGACTTCCAAGCTCTTTATATGTTGGAGCTGAGACTAGAAGTTTCCAGCATCCAGTTTTCAAGGCTAAAGGATGTTGTAAAATTAGCAACGGCCATGGTGTTAGGCTGATCTACATTCAAATTCAGGCCCTAGCATTTAACTATAGGTATTACCTTGTGTGAGCCACTTAACCTGTCTGTGCCTCAGTTTCTTCCCCAAATAAAAATAATTCCAAACACATACAGTTATGTTAAAGTTAAATGAGAGGACACATGTGAGCAAGTTTATTACAGACCCTAACATGTACATTGCAGGTACCTCATAAATTTAGCTTTCTTTTTCAATTAAGGTACCTATGGTTGAAAACAAGGACTGTTTTCGAGTCGAACCCATTGTGTGGCATTTATCGTAGGAATTTAAAAAGTTCTTCTTATAAACTATTTATCATTCTTACAATGCCAAAAAAACTTCATTGAAAAAAGTAACCTGCTTCTATAAGGACTACCTTATCCTTAAGGGCTTGATGGGAAATCACTGTTTCTTTTATTCCTATTTTCCAGCTGCAGGTATACTCTCCTTTTAAAAACCGTCTGGCCTTCTACTGAAAAGGCCCATGAAAACACTTTTCTTTCTGTCTAGATTTGAATACAGAAATGTCAGCACCAAATATTAAGGACAATCATATTGCTATAGTGATAAGCTCTCATGCCATTGGCAGGGGGAATAGAAGTTATTGAACCATTTAAAGAGGGGAAATAGCCCCATTGGATACTTAACATATCAAACTACATCTGGAGAATTGTATCCCTTTTTGAGCACTGTAATGTATGGAGGATGTCAGCAGTAGTAGAGTGTCCAAAGTGGTGACCAGGATAATAATGGGGGCATTTACGAATCTAGAAATCATGCTGTATTTGGATGTGTATTAATTCAGTTTATTAGATCTATTTATCTGTATCATTTATATTAAAATTAATATAAATTTTTTTTGTTTTTTAGACTATTTTCTAATTTTTTTAGAATTTTCCCTGTTAATGGCAAAGTTTTCATAATATTTCTGATTTTACATCGTTCCAATTTTTTCTGGTCATAACTCTTGACCTCTTCCTGGGAAAAAGACAGAGGAAATCCTCCCCTACCTTAAGGGTATATTATTACCTGACCAAAAAAATCAATGAGCTGAATTTGCTTGCAGTAATTCAAACCTTTGGCTTTATTCCATGAAACCTCAAGTTGCCAACCTCAAGCTGAGCATCACTTTTCACTCAGTGTTGGTTCCTGTAAGTCCCTGTGGAACCTTTGCTTGAGTGGTTTCGGTTTGGTCTGTTGTCCTGTGACACAGAGGTAAAGGAGGTAGGCAAAACCCAGAGATGTGCTAAATGGATTCTGAGCTCTGAAAGTTGGAACCAGGAATACATGTGAGCTTGAGGTTAAGTATAAACCCCTAGCCCTTTTCCCCACTGCAGTATGCATTGTTATTCTTCCTGCAGAAGAGTTCATGTTCTTTTGTTATTTTTTTTCTATTGATCCAACAGTGCTAGTAACAGAAACTTAAAAAAAAAACATTATGGCTGTGTATGGAATTTCACTGTCATGTATTTTGCACATTACAGAACCCATGCCCTGTGCTAGAGGTGAAATTTACCTTGTAGAAAATTCATTTTAGGGTAGCTTCGATGATTGACATCTATAGGTTGGCATCGCAGTACTGGTCTTCCTTCTCTTATTTTATGCTTCCCTAAGACAAAGGTGAAAGTATGACCCTGCTGTCTTGGTCTTTGGACTGCAATTTCTCCTAATATATTTCCATTCATATAGAAGAAGCCAATGGAATAATAATGAGCTTAAAAGAGAACTTAACTGTTTACAAAAGTCTTTGAAATGATGTGTGCTGGCTACAGGGCCAAGGGCAGCTAGAATGTAACCATTGCTGAGAGACACTAGTCTGAGTTGACCATTTCTACTTTGCAGTTGTGTGACCCTGGAAAAGTGTTTAAACTCTGCTGAGTCTCAGTCTTACCATCTATAAAATGGGAATTGCAATACCAAATCCAAAAGTTGTTGCAAAAAGTAGATATTATAATATACTTGGAAATGCTAAACCATATAGCCTGTGAGTATTTTTAGTATAAGTATGGTATATCATTTAACTCCATGTTTCCAGCACTTACATATATCTAGTACCTAGCACCATGCCTAATATAGAGTAAATAATTGCCAGCTAAAATTAAAATGAATGAGTAGTTTTAAATCTCCCTATTTTTGATGATTTTATAGAGTTCATTAGCTAATCTTTTGTTTTGGGCTATATGACTTCTTGGCCCCATTAAACCTTCAGACTCAAGGATTGAGAGTAAAGTAACATATGGTGTCAGGAAGAGATTGTTATGAGATAAATAAACTATCCAGAAATTGCTTAATGTTCTAAACAAAACAACATGAACATATGAACACAGCAATTGATGAAAATGAAAATTAATTTTCTCAGGTGGGCTTGTAAGCCCAGTATAATTGCAATGGCATCTGCTCAAAATTGCAGGGCAAGTCATAAACTCAAGGGAAAAGTCTAGCAAGCATGTTCTACCTTGTTGGGATCTGGGGCAGATGGTGGTGGTACATCCTGTAGCTCACTTCTGCCACAGGGGACTGAAATGCTGGGCTAAGTGATCCCAAGTTCCTGCTGGAGTACATAGTCTTCCTAGTAGTCTGAAAGTGGTAAAAATTTGAATTTTCTAGGCTCATGAATTGGCATCATTTGGACTATATCTGTCATGGACCTTTGCACTTTGGAAGGAAATGAAAGTACTAAGTTAATTTTAAATGTCTCAGGAATCTTGGTTATTTTTGTTTGTTTTTAAACTGTGTTATTTCTTTAAAAATGTATTATTGCAGTTGTTTTCTGTTCTCTCAGATAAATGTGGAACTCTGATTATTTGGAATAATTTATGTCTGGAATGTTTCTGTTTGTAGAAAATGAGCTGGTGACATTATTCTTCCTCTCCCAAACCAATGACACTAATTGGGCCTTATGCCAAGGGGTAGGGGCAGCAGATGTAATCCTGAATTTGTAGTTTCGGTAGAGTAGATAAGGCTTCTAAGCCATGTGGAAGCCATACTTACCAAAGAAGCTTAGCGGTTATAATTCCAGATGTTCAGCTTGCAAATACCAGATGTGTTATTTTCAACATCGAATGTATGGATAAGTGCATGGATTATTTTTTCCATCCAGATACCCATTTAAGGTATAAATTCCATTTCCAGATCTGGCAATCTGTCAGCTCCCTTTAAAGTTATCTAGAGAAAGTCTACCAAAAATGATTAAATTTGTGATAGCTTTTATTCTTGGATGAGAATTTGCCTCTCTTCCGTGGCTGAACAGGCTTAAATTGTTATGTAAGTGTATGTAGTATATGGTTTGTTGTCAAATATTTATCTGTGTCATAAAATGAAATGCCTTGAAATTCAGGATATTTTTAACTGAATAAATCAATGCAAGAAAGAAAAATAATTTCTCATTTGGCCCATTTTTAATCAGTATTTTCATGAAAGGCGAAGATATTAACTGAATCCTGGTTTTTGTCATTTGAAATATAATTTGTGTGTCTAAGAATGTATGTACATATCAGGGTTTGGACTTTATGTTCAGGGAAGGGAAATTGATTTATAGGAACAAGCAGTAACTGTAGAAGTAGAGGCAATATGAATCAATTATTTAAGGCAAATGGGACCTTAATCAGCACAGCAGTGCAGAAATTTCAAATTCAATTATACCCTAGATTTTCATGCTTTAATTTGTGGGCATTTCTCTGTCTCTTATTTTACAGAGGCCTTCGAAATTGTTGTTCGCCATGCCAAGAACTACACCAATGCCATGTTCAAAAACAACTATCCAAGCCTGACCCCACAAGCTTTTGAGTTTGTGGGTGAATTTTTTACTGACGTGTCTCTCTACATCCTGGGTTCTGACATCAACGTGGATGATATGGTCAATGAACTGTTCGATAGCCTGTTTCCAGTCATCTATACCCAGCTAATGAATCCGGGCCTGCCTGAGTCGGCCTTGGACATCAATGAGTGCCTCCGTGGGGCAAGGCGTGACCTCAAAGTATTTGGGAATTTCCCCAAGCTTATTATGACCCAGGTTTCCAAGTCACTGCAAGTTACTAGGATCTTCCTTCAGGCCCTGAATCTCGGAATTGAAGTGATCAACACAACTGATCACCTGAAGTTTAGTAAGGACTGTGGCCGAATGCTCACCAGAATGTGGTACTGCTCTTACTGCCAAGGACTGATGATGGTTAAGCCATGCGGTGGCTACTGCAATGTGGTTATGCAAGGCTGTATGGCAGGTGTGGTGGAGATTGACAAGTACTGGAGAGAATACATCCTGTCTCTTGAAGAACTGGTGAATGGCATGTACAGAATCTATGACATGGAGAACGTACTGCTTGGTCTCTTTTCGACGATCCATGATTCCATCCAATATGTCCAGAAGAATGGAGGAAAGCTGACTACCACTGTGAGTACCAGTCTACAGTTTTCAGAGGAACTGGGTACTGTTGGGATGGGGCAGCCTGGCTAGCAGCAGGTGC
This sequence comes from Mormoops blainvillei, assembly GCA_004026545.1. Lineage (NCBI taxonomy): Eukaryota > Metazoa > Chordata > Mammalia > Chiroptera > Mormoopidae > Mormoops > Mormoops blainvillei. The sequence continues at coordinate 20,019 of PVJD01012875.1, read as the reverse complement.
TGTTGCAGAGAAGGGAGAAAAAGATTAGAGGATGGGGAGGGATGATGGTCTGAATGACCTCATGGAGTTAGGTAGCACATTAAGACCACAGGTTATGGAGTCACAATGCTCAACTTTGAATCTTAGCTCCACCCATTTGCTTACTAGGGGAACTTGGGTGAATCATTTTATCTTTATGACCCTCATATTTCTGATTTATAAAATGAGGATGAAAAGAATATCTTGTTCATAGGGAATAACATGTTAAAACACTTAGCATGTGCCTGGTACATGGTAAGTCTTCAGTAAATATTAGCTGTTATTACCATTGTTGTTAGTTATCACAATCTTTATGACAGCCCTTTGAGTTAGGACCTATTATCTCCATTTTATAAATGAGGAAACCGAAGCTCAGTAAAACTGTAACTTGTCCAAGGGTATCCAACTATAGTTATTGGAAGATCCATGATTCAGAAGTTGATTAGATCTCCCTTTAGTTAGGTTATCACCAATTTTTCTGATTCTGATTTCACTCTCATGTTCTCAGTCTTATATATCACGTTACCATTTTAAGAAATAACTTTAAATGCAGAAGACGCAGTTAGAACTCACTAATTAAACCTACATAAGAACATAAGCAAGCCAAAATATTCATGTTTTCCAGCAGTTATTTCTTTTTTTACTTTCTTTTGTTTTGTTTTACAGTATTGATTATATGAGTCAGCCTGATGGGGTTTGTGATGGGATTTGTGATGGGCCATTTCTGCAAGTGAATCAGCAATTTGCCTGGTTTCAGTCCCACATTGTTAGTTACATTATACCTGCCAAGCTAGAGTGTATACATTCAGAAACACAGGGGCACCCACTTTTCATTTTAGATCAGAACATGCAGCTAGGGGCTGCTAGCCAGATCTTGGCCACTAAGGTAGTGATAAATGATTCCTGAGTGCTGCCAGCTTTGTGGAAGGTGGTGACAGAATCATCTAATACCCTACTATTGTTAAGCTCCTACTACATTTCAGATGCTCTGCTGCCCAGTTTGCAAAATACTACCTCACAGGCCCTCATAGTGTCCCCATTTTACACAGGAGGAAATGAAGCTTAGAGAGGTTAAATACCTTGCCCAAGATCTCAAAGCTAGTTAAGTGGAGGTGGAGGAAACTGGGATTATAACTCAGATTTGGTTGACTCATACTCTTAGCTGCTAGACAGTGCAACTGCTATGTACTCTGAGCCATTGCTTTCCCAGAATGTGTAGGGAAAATTGGACCATTTAGTTTTGTCTTTAAATACTGGAAAATGATAGGGGTAATTGGTTTCTTTGGTGAATTAAACTAGGAGGGAGGACAGAAATGATGCAACCCACAGCATGGGTACTTACGAAACTGCTCCAATTGTCCCATTCACAGTGTTAGCCATTTAAAACACATTTGCTGAGAAAATATTTTATATTAAAATGAATAGAAATGTCCTATCTAATGATAGTGTTCTTCAATGGCTAATTATTTCCTTGACTGCTTTATAGTTCAAGGACAGATTCTGGGGCCTCATGCAAAAGTAAATCTCACAGAACTAGCAAAATGAAAAGTTAGTGCAATTTACCTTATATTGATTGAGGGCTCACTATGTGTCAGACACAAAGCAAGGGTGCCAGGGCTGTGGAAACATCTTTAGTACGAGGAAAAATAAGGAGACAATATTAGAGACAGGGTATAGGAGTGTTTAAAGCTTGCCTGTGCTATTGGTTACTTGACAGCAACGTTATTGATCTTGAAAACACGTACTCATTTCTTAAACACAAAAAGTAGGGTGGGGAGCAGATAAGGGATCGAGTGCATGGTTTTGATTGGGCTCTAGGCATAAAGATTTATTTAATATACTTTAATTAATCATATGCTTTGTGTATGGCACTTTGCCAGGTGCTGGGTATTCAGTTACCCAAGACATGGCTCTTTTAAAAAAAATATTTTATTTACTTATTTTTAGAGAAGGGGGAAAGGAGGGAGAAAGAAAGGGAGGGAAACATCATTATATGAGAGAAACATCGATTATTTGCCTCTCATTCCCCCAACTGGGGACCTGGCCTGCAACCAAGGCACGTGCCCTGGCTGACTGGAAATTGAACTGGCGACCCTTTGGTCTGCAGGATGACGCCCAACCCACTGAGCTACACCAGCCAAGGCATAGTTCTTAAGTCTTGGAAAAGTCAGTCTAGTTGACTGACAGACATGCAACTGAATACATTTCACCACAATGGACATTGCATTATAACGTGAATGTTGGAAGGGCCATGAGAGATTAACTAGTCCAATTCCATTGATTTACAAATGAAGAAATAAAGTTCAGGGAGATTTGCCCCAAGTTATATGATTAATAGGGGAGCCAGGAATAGAATCCAAGGTCTGCTGCTGCTACAATCTAACTAGCACTCTTTCCGCCGTACCAGTCTGTCTCCCATTAGATCTTCCCAATCTTTCATTCTAAAGGCTCCATTAGGATTTTACAAAAACATTGTGAACTTAAATTGGATAGCTATTTCAGGGCACCAAACCTGCTATATTTTAGGAGCACATGTGTGTGCATGTACGCGCATGCACAGGTGTAGAGAGAATACATTTCATGTTATTATCATTTAGGAAGAAAGTTCTTGGTTGTCAAGAGGTGCCCAGTGATGCAGTGCCTTTCTGCTTTGGCCATTAAGGGCTGATTGCCCCCAGCTCCTAGGTGGTTATGAGAGCATGAAGTCTGCCTTCCCCAGGGGATGACTGAATAGAACAGAAAGCATATGTATACTCTGCCTTTACTGTTTTATGATCACCAGCTCCAAGTAATACATACCAAATGGTGATGGTGGGGGAATCATTGGCCAGGTGTGATCTAGCCCATACTCTGTATGGTCCAGAAAGGGGCTGGACCATTTATGGTGGGAGTGGGGAAGTGAGGACAGAGTAGACTGCAGAACACTTTTCATGTTAACAAACCCACAGAATGCCCCAAAGTAAAAGTTGATTGAAAACTAAAGCATTAATGAGATTTTGTTGGAACACCCTCACTTTTCTGTTGTGTTAATATGTAAAACCTTGCCAGTCATTCCTACTTGAAGTTAAGTTGTGGTGAGAGATGACTTTGATAATACGTTCTTCTTGATCTCTCTTTAGACAATCTTTTTAGCTAGCTATAAGCTGTGCCATGAAGTCTGCCATACAGGGACTTCACAAAGCTGTTTTGGTGGCTACCATGCACCCCAGGTTATGAACGACGTTTGGTCTTCTAAGTGAATTGGGGCACTGTTAAATTTTTGTAAGTATGGCCTGTTCGTGCCTTCATTCTCTAGAAGATAGTTTTCAGTTCTACCAGGTGAAAGCATACAAGCAAATGCTGGGGTGTTGTCGCTGGCAGCACTCCTGGAGGGGCTGAACATCCCGTTTGCAAACCTGGCTCACTATCACAATAACTTTGGGAAATTGTTAAACAGATTCCAGAGTCCATCCTGAGGATTTTGATACCATAGGTCTGTGGAGAGGTTGGAGAATTTGTCATTTAAAAAGTGCCCCAGTTGATTCTGATACTCCCTTAGGAGCAGTTCCAGTTACCTTATTTGGGAAATGAGGTAAAACCCAGAGGTTGGAAGTGAATGACAGTTAATGGCAAAGTTAGCATCTCAGATACCCCATCTGGAAAACGGGACCACTTTATGGAATAATTGGAATGGTAGGTTCAAAGTACCTGGCAAAGTTTGGGGCACATGGCAGGTACTCACCTAGCCCCAGTCCAGTTTTCTTTCTATTACATTTTTCTAAGTGCCAAATGGACAATGAGTGTTTCTTAAACTTATTTTTAAGTCTCAAGGTGTATAATGTTATTGGTGTCCACAAAAGTGAGTAAAAATAGTGTATGAAAATGTGTGTGTGTGTGTGTGTGTGTGTGTGTGTGTGTGTGTGAGTGAGAGAGAGAGAGAGAGAGAAGAGAGAGAAGAGAGAGGATATGGAGAAGAAAAAGTGGAACAAAGTTTGTACTGAAAAGTCCAAGTAAGTTTCATTGGTAGAACTGGACTGTGAATAGATCCATCCTGACTCTTTATCTACATTTGTGAACTAGGTTAAATATCTGGGCTCCAAGTAAGTATCAAGTAGGAGTTTAATAGTATTTGGGGAAGAACATCACTGTTAAATTTGTCAGCACATTATTGAGTTTCACAACTTATGCTTTAAGCAAATATAAATTCTTACAGTTTTCAATACATATATCTTCAACATTGTTGTTACATGACACCAAAATTGTTGAATGCCACAGCCTTCTTTTTAAAATGCAATTATTTTTATTCTGAATCCATTCTGATTGTCGTGACCATATAGCTATGTATGGATTACATACGCAACCATTATATACTTCACATTATAATTTATCCACTGATTGAAGGAGTAATAATCAGCATGTTGGATGTTTATTGCTCTCCCAGAAAGTTTCCCAAAAGTTTCTATGATTATTTTATTTAGTTTCTTTACCCCCAAAGTAATTGCTCACATATTCTCACGTGGCTGTTTGCACTTTTATTTTTCCATTTGTACTCATATAATTTCTTTATTGATTCATCTCACAATTTCTTAGTATTAGTGCTTCCTCTCCCACAATTTCATTACCTAAGCTTGTTATATGCTTCACTGAATATTTTGCAAAATTGCAACCTTTTCTACCACCAATATTTCTACCTTTTTTTTCCTTATCGTGATATTTATTTTAGCACTATCTGAAATTGGATTTATTTCAGGAAATATTTATTGAGAATCTAATTGTGGGAACAGTACGATAGACACTGGGGGCCCCAGGGAGTGGCTGGAAGATAACCCTGTCTCCGTTGCTGCCCCTCACGGGTCACTTGGCTAGTGGGTAGCAGAGCTCAGATTAAAAGCAGGATCTGCCTGACTCCAAAGCTCATTTTTCAATCATTACTCTGAATTGCTCCCCCCAAATAGCTCCACTCTCCCTTCACCAGAATCTTCATTCCCCAAACACAGGCTAAGTACGTTTTTATTATCTCATTTAATATCCTGTATTACTCTCTACTGTTTTTCCAGCTGCACAGTTTTTTTTTTAATTCATTCTCTCTCCTTGGAGACTTTTGCTATACTATTTCCCAATTAAGTACTAAAAGGCATGAGATTTTTAGTCTTCATAACACTTAAATGGGCAGAGTAATTTCTAGGCAAAGAAGGAATGTTTATGTAGGTGATGGAAGACCTGGTGACACCATGAAATGACATTGCCTACAATCTACATGAGCAGTGCCAATGGTGAGGAACAGGCTATCTCCTAGTTGCAGTGTTTGAAATCTGCCTGTTAAACAGACAGTTTTTAGCACATTTGCCTTTTATTCTGGACCTTAACAGTACATCCGGGTCTCCATTATGGTGTTTCCTTAGTAGTAACATTGTCTATTGAGGATACAACATACTCTGGTATACAAATGCATCCATTTCCTTTGCTGGAATTTCTGAAGATATCTTTAGTGAAGTCAGTATTTATTTATGTGTGCTAGGAAGCTCTGTAGAAGATTCTCTGTTGATCCTTGGTAATAACTCACTCTATCAAATTCTTATATTTTGCTGTCTGTGTGAATGACTGTAACTCATCAGAATTTCCAAGATTAGGCCTGTGTTCCTCTCCGCTTTTGAGGGCTGAGGTTATTTCTCAGGTGTCAGAATGTCAGTGTTTTTCTCCTCGTGCTATCAGTTTGGACTTTCATTTTTTACTCTCAGATAGAGATACCGTGTCTGAATTCATACAAGTGGCTTCGATACCAAGTGATTTCAAAGTGATAAAAATAAGGAAATGGCTCACTGTCTAATTAGTGTCCGTAGGTCAGCATCCAGAACTGTGGTAAGCAACTTTGTTTGCATGAGGTCCATTTCTGGAAAGGCAAAAATGTTTACAGGCTGCCATCCTTTATTCATCCATAATAAAATAGCTTTAGTGCTTCCCACGGGTGAAATACATAGTTTTGAAACATAGATTACCTATTTATTACAGAGAAGGATACAAATTTTTAAAAATTGGCACCACTTTTAGGCACTAAATGTTAATTTCACGGCAAGTTTCAAGCAACAGTCACACAAGGAAAGCTTTTCTAATGCTTCATCCTGAAATTATATATATTATGGGTCACAATAGGAAAGGAGGTGGGCTCTTTACGACTCAATTACTTGCCTTTGCCTTTGCAAGAAATGGCATTGTGATTACCAGTTGTTTTGTGTGTTCTGAATCTTTACAAAGTTTTTCCTTCTTCCTGTGGTATATGGATTGACATAGCAGGAATATGTCTTCAAAAACTATGAAAGATCTGAGATTTTTACCCTAATTGCAAGACAACAAGTTAGCCAGTCACAGTTTTATTGATGGTAGTTAAAGACACAAGATTACTGGCTCAGAGATGGATAGTTTATTTATAGTTCACAGCGCTCAGTGGCCAGAGTATCAGCTTTTGTGCAAGGTCTCCCAGCTCCACTTCCCATGGGGTAAGGCAAAGAGAGCCAGGTGACTCCTGCACACTTGGTGAGTTGCACTACAGGAGAGGAGCCATTTATGCATGGGAAACTGAAATCTGTTACAATAGGTGGTAAGCCTGCCTGTTCTTTTCTCTGAAGGGATGTACTATCTCTGCCTTCTAAGGCTATTCACTCTACAAAGACGCTTGAAAAAAAGATAGTCTGTAGGGGAAAAAAGTGCCTCTGGTTATAAGACATGCAGAAATACAAGACCCATGGAAAATTGTCTTGCAATACATAATCCTCCAACCTTGGATGGCTGCAAGAACATCTCAAGTTCACAATGCTTTTGGAGGCTCACATAAGAAAATTTGAAGTTACTGAAGGCACTTAGCTCAACCCTGACTCCTTGTCTAAAAGGCAGGGCTGTGTGCCACGCGATGGAGGGTAGCAGAAGGCACATCCAAAGAGAGAAGAATAACAGTTTTCTCAGCTCTTTAGAGAATACTTGAAAAACAAAAGTATGAAAGGGGAGACTGACTGTTGCCTCTGCTTAGGAGCCAACTCTGCTCCTTTGGGTGTCCTACTACTACTCTATTGGTCTCTAAGCTATCATTTACTTTTTTGCTTGTTCAGGCTCTGGAGTTGGGAGTTTGTATTTCCCAGTGGCTTGGGCCAGTGAGGTTTTTCTCTTTTACTGCACTTCTAAGGTGACACAAGTGATAATCACAGAGCAGTAAATAGATGCTTACGCATGTCTGCTGGGAGCGATGTGAAGGACTGATGTATCCTCAGAGTATATTCAGAAAGTTTAGAAATCAAGAATATTCGTCCAAGTGGGCAAAGTCCAATAAGGCCTCCCCATGACCTGATATTCTGGGAATCCGCGTGCTCCCAGGATGACAGTGAGGAAGTCAGAAATGCCTTTTTTATATTGAGTGGCCAGGGAATCAGAGCACACAATGAAAGCAGCCTCCGACCTGGCAAAGGCAGCAAAGCCCCCAAATATTTGTTCTCTTCATTGCAAAACCTAAAACGTCTCAGAAAACTTGGAGCCATGTACACAGTGTGATTCCTGTGTGATCTTTTTTTTTTCCCACTTGGAATAAGGTTCCTCTTGGTAACTGTAGTGCTACATCATTCACACACAATAGCACCACAGGTAACCTTGGCTCACTAACTTCTTACACCTTTGCATTTTGCTATTTTGCTCAGGTCTCTGGCAGAAAATGTTTTCTACTTGGACTGTTTCTTAAAGTGCAGTTCCCTCTAGCCCATCTGAAAAATTGAAAATGTATTTTGGATATCACAGGAGCATTTTTAAATGAATTCACACTATAGTACACTAATTTCCTCAAGGGAGGGTGTGGTTATAAATTTTGCTGTAGTAATGAGCTTCACAAAAAGGCCAAGATGAGGGAATTTGGGCAGTTTTCTTCCAGGGCTTTTCAGCCTTTGTAAGGTAAAATACAAACTTTATTATTACCAGCAGCCACAACTTTCCAGGTGCTGGTACTGGGCACTTATACTAGGTCTCACAATTTGCCATTCCTTTCCATGTTGGTAGTGGGGTGGGGCATTAATGGAGAGAGACAAATAGCCTTCATTTTGGTTATAGCACAGACTTCTTCATGTCCTTTTAAAATGTCCCTTTGGGGCTTGGAGTTCAGAATGCATCAGACTTCTCAAAATGCTGTAATGGGCATTGAGGGATCTTCATGGGGTGATGACAATGTTCTAGAACTGGTTCACAGTGATGGTTGCATAAACTTAGTAGAAATCGTTAAACTTTACACTTGAAATGGGTGAATTGTCAAAATCTAAAAATATGCCTGAATAACATTGTAAAAAATATTTCATAAAACAAAAAAAACTGTGGACATAATATATACAAAGTATTTCAAATATAGCAGCACATAAGCATATCATAAAATAGCTGGTAAAACAATACATGTATAAATATTAACCATGTCATCCAAATAAATCACCATATGAAGTGAACTAAATAAATACAAGCAATGCTGAAATCTAGAAGACAAAAAAAGATCCTTTTGGGGAGGGCATAACCCAGGAAGGCTGTTGTCGTATTTCATACTTGGGGTGGGGTGTTGGGGAAGGGTTGATGCTGCCTTCTTATTACCAAATTGAAAGCTTTTCTGAAGAATATTCAGAAAGTGAATTAATTTTTCCTTTTTTCATTCCACTCAGAATGTCTAAAACAGATAAAGTAGGAAACAGAGCCATTATATTTGGGTACTGTCTATTATCATTTACTGACTGAGAGTCTATCTAAGCCTTTCTTCTTTTTGCAGATAATTAATTTTATTCCTAAATGTAGGAAAGAGTGATTGTAATCAGTATGTTTGTACTTTCAGCCACAAACAGAGCCCATCAAAGATATGCAGTACAAATAAACCCCATAAAATACACAACCCAAGCACTGCTTGAAGTTAATGTGCTATCTTTTTGTTTCAAAGAAATATAAGTATGATTTTTAAAAGTCAATTTTGCTATTCTTATAGAGTTAATACGTGAACACCTCTTTTTCTAACTCAAGCCTATGCAGTAAATTATTTTTTATCATTAAATCCCATGAAGCAAAGCTGAAGGAGACTTTGATGGCGTGGAAATCAACTTGTCAATAATCGGATATACCTATTTCTGAGTTCTGGGTGTGGGTTTTCCTTATGCTTCTGGAAAGTTACAGGTGATCAGATCTAAGTTCAAGTCTCAGGTTCATGGGATGAAAACTGAGTGTTTGTGAACAAATTCCCCTTAACTTTTTTGAAAGACATTTGTCTTTTTTTTTTCCTAGCTGCCACCCCTCACCTCTGACCAACCCCTCCTCGCGGCCTGTCCTTTCTCCCTCTCCTTCAAAATTGTACCTTATTCAGGGTTTTGTTCATTCAGGTCCTGCATTTGGCTTAAAATAAAGATGTTTGATCATTGTTAAATCATCACAAGAAGCCTATTTCTGTTTCTAGTTTAATGTGTTCCCTCTTCTAAGAAACAAACTCACTTCACTTAGCAAATTATATATTGCTGGAAATCTGTTCAAAAGGCTTATCAAGCGTGGAGAGCTGAGTCACTGTGACTCAGTGGTAGGCGGAAACGATTAAGTGTACGTAGGACCTTTTGGTGCTTCTGAAATCACCTGATGTGGAAATTGTGCAGTGGAAATAACATCAGTCCAGGAATCAGAGTATTGATATAGGGTGTTATTGTGCTGCCACAGGATAGTGGCCTTAGAAAAGTAACTTAATCCATGCAATGAAGAAGCTAATGATGATGAGAGTGATTATTTATTTAGCAATTGTTGCCATGTACCATACCCGGTTCTAAGCACTGTACCTGGCTTAACTCATTTTATGTTTAAGAACATGCCGAATGGAGATAAGGAGGGGATTATCATTAGTATCATTTTCCAGGTTAAAGAACTAAGGCAAGTGAGAGTTGTAAGTAGATGCCAGCTGCAAGGCCACTTCAGGGGCTCTCTACTGCAGGAGCTCCTGAGGGTCATCTATTGGCCAGGGCCAGACCCAGTGTTAGAATGGGTGGGCACTGCCTGGCTTCCTCTGCAGGTGGACCCAAGCTGATTTAGCTGGTGGGAATCAGGCAGAATGGAAGCCAGGCCATTGCTAAGGGTCTTTCACTCCTGCCTCCTCTCTCAGTTACTATTCATCCTGTTTCCTACACTTGACCTTGAGAATTACATGTAAACTTCCAATGGGATTAGCTTTTCCTCTCTCCTTTTTCTCCTATTTGTATAAATCCTAATTACATTTTTTCTAAATCAGCTTGGAGCTCAGACTTCCCTCAGAATCAGGACCTATTTCATTTACCTTTAAAAAAAATCTTCTGGATGAACTTAGGTTTAAAAGATTCTTTAAAAGATATATGGCATCTCCATTTTTCCCCCTCTCAGATCAGAAATCCAGAGAATGGTGAAATACCAAGCTCTGTGGCTTTGTTATTATGCACTACACCCTTTAATGATCTCTTTCCAAATGTTCTGTGTTTGGAAGGAGTTCTGTGGTCACTGAGTTTCTGATATACTCAACTGTCCTATTCTTCTTAACAGATTCTTTATGTAAAATGAATGGGTTCATTGACTGTAGCAACCTGTATAAGATTTAAAAAAAAAAGAATTATGAATACTTTAAATCGCCTTTGAACAGTCTCTTTACAAGTTTTCTAGACATAAAGTACTCTAGACAAAAGAGCAGGAAACTAAACTAATGTCCTATCTCTGATTAAAAATAAAGCAATAATTGTGATAAATTGGCATACTCAAACTTGACAGATAGAAGTTATAAAATACATGTTATATTTCCTTTCAGTATGAAAAAAATGTTAATAAGCCCCAGATCAGAAAGGGTGAAAGATTACACACTGCTGTAAACATTTCCCTCATGCATCTGGGTTTATCAAGTTTTAAAGTCTGTTCCCTCTCCCAGCATTTCTTTCGCATCTGTAGTCCTTTGATTTAAAAAACATTAATTGATTTTTTGTGAAAACCCCCATTCAGAATGGTCTCAGCTTTGGTTGTCATTGACCAAACACTTCAAGATACCACAAATAATATTGACAACAAACGTTCATTTTTTAATTGTATTCTATTACAGTTGTCCCACTTTTTCCCTGTCTGCCCTCCTCCGCACATCCCACTCCCCACCCCCACAGTCAACTCCCACCCTGTTGTCTATGCCCATGGGTCATTCATGTATGTTCGCTCACTAGTCCCTTCCCCTTCTTTCCTCCATTATCCCCATCCTCCCTCATCTCTGGTCATTTGGTCTGTTCCATGTTTCCATGCCTGTGGTTCTATTTTGTTCATTAGTTTATTTTATTCATTAGATTCCTCTTATAGGTGAGATCATATGGTATCTGTCTTTCACTGACTGCCTTATTTCACTTAGCGTGATAGTCTACAGTCTCATCCATGCTGTTACAGATAGCAACATAGAGATTTTTAAGAACACAGCTTTCGAGATGGAAAGGTGACTCTATACCCTGCATGGGAATGGGTCAGATTGGTGTTGCAAGGAGCAGAGTAAGAAAAGGTTGTGTGTTGTAGTAGAAACAATGTGGGCTTCAGCCATTCCTGATCTTAGTGACCATGGGCATACTGTACAGTCTTCCTGAACCTTAGATGCTTTATAAGTAGAATGGAGATAAAAATGACAGCCACTTAAACTACTATGAAAATTAGCAATAATGCCTAGCACCCTAGCACTATAAAATCTGACACATAATATGATTGATTTTATATGCTATGAGACAAAGTGACCTTTTCTTTCTAGGTTTTCCTTCACAAGGGGGTGTTCATCTTTAGGGTTTGCTCATTAGCAGAACCATCATTGATCAATATTTATTGAGCTCCCACGCCAAAGACCCAGTGCCACGAGCTGGCAACACAAATATCAGGAAGCTGTCTCAAGAAACTAAACCAGTTGGGTTGCAGCAGAATTTATGGATTCTTTTCCTAATGTTAGGATGGTCTTTCAGGTGAGGCTGCTTATCGAGGTTCTCCACATTTCTCCTAAGGACTAGAAGTTCCTTAGTGTGTGTTCCTTGGTGTGTCTTTGAACAAATCTATGCAACCTGTGTCGCTGTAGTCCTTTGCTTCCATCTGCCCAACTCTTGCCTCTAATAGCCAGGAGGATTGATCATGTTACCCCTAGATGTTCAGGTGACTGGATTGCCAGCCAGGCAGACCAAGTTGAACATGCAAGTTTTCTAGCTGCTTACAGTGGTCTTCACAGAAGACTCATTAATAAAGGGCAGTGTGATAGATCTAGATTCTTGATGGGGATTGTTAGCATTCATATTATTTTGTTCCTGTTTAGTGCTAAAATCTTTGGGAGTAGGAAAGGACTCAAGCTGTGTTTATGGTTTCTTTGTTTTAGAGTGTGTATTGTGCAGTAATGCTAAATTGCTTTTGCTAGGTACCACTGTTAAGTGATGATTAAATTTAGGTTGGTATAAAAATGAATAGATATATTTATATATCTTTGGTATAATTTAATGATAGCCCTTTGTTTTAGATATTACCCTTTTCATTAAATCCCTAAGTTTTCTTGTCTTTTTATCCATCCTACCTACTCAGAGTCTCTTCCCACTTTATAATGAATGATAACTATCTTTTTGATTTTTGCAATTCGGGTTATCACTCTATTTCTTTTGATGGAGGGAAAGGAAAAAACAATGGGGTAAGTGAAGGGAGTTTTATGGGAGTAAAAGGAATATGAGAAGTGAATCAGACCACTTGAAAATGGTTTTATTCTAGGTACATGACCTCTGTAGTACTTAATGTAATCACGGCCTCACTCATGCTAGCATAATACAGGTAAGTAACACATTCTAGATTTAAAAATACAGAAAAAATACAATGTGTCTCAACTACAACTTACTTGACATTTTCTTAAATCAGGCATCAGTTTTAGTATGTGAGACTACCATTCTTCTATCTTCATCCCCTACTATGCAATGTCTTACATAGAGTAGGTGTTTAATTTTTCTTCTTAAATCAAACTGAAGGGGAATAAAATTCATCCCTGGGACACTGAAGAGCCATTAATAGTGTAGAGAGCATGAATCTTTAGCCACAAAATCAGAAGTATAAGAAGGAGTGTATCTTGGATTATTATTTGTTTTTTTGCTTTAAAAAAATAATAGACTAGTTTTAGGGCACTTTTAGGTTCACAGAAAATTTGAGCAGGCAGTGCAGAGGGTTCCCATTTATCCCCTGTCCTACACACCCAGAGCCTGCCCCACCATCAGCGTCTAGCACCAGAGTGGTACATTTGTTACAATCAATGAATCTACATCGACACATCATTATCACCCCAAATCCATAGTTTACATTAGGGTTCCCTCTCGGTATGGTACATTCTATAGGTTTAGACAAATGTATAGTGATCTGCATCTACCATTATAGTATCCTACAGAATAGTTTCACAGATCTAAAGGTCCTCTGTGTTTTGTCTATTCATCCTTCCTTCCCCAAACCTCTAGCAACCACTAATCTTTTTAAGGTTTCCATGGTTTTGCCTTTTACAGAATGTCCTATAATTAGAATGATACAGTATGTTGCCTTTTCAGATTGGCTTCTTTCACTCAGTAATATGCATTTAAAGTTCCTCCATACCTGTTCATGGTTCCACTCCCCATACCCCTTCTTCACCACCTTGGCAACTGCTAATCTACTTTCTATCTCAATAGATTTGCCTGTCTGGACATTTCATATAAATGGAATCATACAATATATGGCCGTTTATGCCTGACTTCTTTTACATAACATAATATTTTGAAGGTTTATCCAGGTTGTGTCAGGTATCGCTACTTCATTCCTTTTTATGGCTGAATAATATTTAATGTATGAATATACCTCATATTGTTTATGTGTTATCAGTTGATGAACATTTGAGTTGTTTCCACTTCTTGGTTGGTATGTATAATGCTACTATGAGTATCCCCGCACAGGTCTACAGGTGGATGTTTGTATTTCTTTTGGGAATATACCTAGGAGTGGAATCCTGGGCCATTGTTAACTATATGTTTAACCTTTTGAGGTACTACCAAACTATTTTCCAAGGCAACATCCATTTTACTTTCCCACCAGCAATGTAAGGAAGTTCCAATTTCTCCACATCCTCACCAATAATTGTTATTAACTATCATATTATAGCCATCCTAGTGGATTTGAAGTGCTATCTTATTGCAGTTCTAATTTGTATTTACCTAATGGCTAATAATGTTGAGTAGTTTCATGTGCTTCTTGGTCAGTTTTATGTCTTCTTTGTTGAAAAGTCTATTGAGAACCTTTCCCAATTTCTCAATTTTGTTATTTGTAATTCCATTATTGAATTATAAGAATTATTTATCTACTACAAATACTGGGCCCTTATTAGATATACAATTTGCAAATATTTTCTCTCATACTGTGGGCTGTTTTTTTACTTTCCTAATAATGTCCTTTAAAGCACAAAAGTTTATGATTTTATGAAGTTCAATTTATTTTTGTGTGTATGTCATATCTGAGAAATCATTGTGTAATCCAAAGTTATGAAGATTTATACCTATGGATTCTTCTCAGAATTTTATAGATTTAACCCCTATGTATAGGTCTATGATTGGTTTTAAGTTACTTTTCTATATTTGTTGGAAAGAAGGGTACGACTTCATTCTTTTTTTGGTTGTTCCAGCCCATTTGTTGAAAATACTATTCTTTCTCCATTGAATTGTCTTGGGATCTTTGTCAAAAGTCAATCAACCATAAACATATGGTTGTATCTCCATTACAATGTTGAAGAGAAATGGCAAGGATGAACATCTCTGTCTTTCTCCTAATCTTAGAGGGATGTCTTCAATCTTTTCCCATTAAGTATAATGTTAGCTGTGGGTTTTTCATAAATCCCTTTTATTAGGTTGAGGAAGTTCCATTGTTTTCCTAGTGTGTTGTTTTTATTATCAAATTATGTTGGGTTTTATCCAATTCCTCTTCTACATCCAATATGTATGTGTCCTTTGTTCTATTAAATGATGGTGATGATGATGATGATATTGATTATCAGATGTTAAACTACCTTTGGATTCTGGGATAACTTTCACTTGGTCATGGTATTTGATCCTTTTCATGTGTTGCTGTATTCAATTTGCTGTGATTTTATTGAGAATTTTATATTTTATCTTCATATGGGTATTGGTCAGTTGTTTTCTTGTAGTCTTTGTTTTTTGGTATCATGGTAATAGAAGCCTCATAGAAGGAGTTGAGATGTGTTTCCTCCTTTTCTGATTTTTTTGGGATGGTTTTTATAAGGATTGGCGTTAATTCTTCTTTAAATGTTTGGACTATTTGCCAGTAAGGTTATCTAGTCCTGGGCTTTTCTTTTTGGGAAGATTTAAATTACTAACTTAGTCTCTTTATTTGTTATAAGTTTATTCAGATATTCTATTTCTTCTTAAGTCAGTTTGGGTAGTTTTTTAATTTTAAGAATTTCTCCATTTTATCTTTGTTATACAATTTGCTGGCATATAATTTTCTTTGTATTTCCTTAAAATCCTTTTTATTTTTGTAAGGCCAGTAGTAATATCCCCTCTCTTATTCCTGATTACAGTAATTTGAATCTTCTCTCTTTTTCTCTTGGTTAGACTAACTAAAGGTTGATCAGTCTTATTGATTTTTTCACAGAACACACGTCTGATTTTATTGATTTTCTTTATTGTATTTTATTCTTGATTTCCTTAATCTCCATCCTAATTTACTGTTTTATTAGTTCTTCTTGGTTTAGCTTTAATTTACACTTTTATTTAGTGTTATAACATAACAGTTTAGGTAATTGATTGAGAGCCTTCATTTTTTCAAAATGCTTGTTCAAAAGTAACAAATTTCCCTCTATGTGTGTTTTAGCTGCATCTGACATACGTTGGTATAATATATTTTAATTTTATTAATCTCAAAGTATTTTATCACATTCTTTGTGATTTCTTATTTGATCCTTTGATAGTAAGGTCTTAGAGACAACATATTTACTGGCATATTGTCTGATTTCCATGTTACATAATTACGTAGGTGTGTCTGATTTAATCGGATATATATGTTGATTTCCTAAATTTCTTTATTTTTTAAAGATTTTATTTATTTATTTTTAGAGAGGGGGAGGGGAGGGAGAAAGAGAGGGAGAGAAACACCAACATGTGAGAAAAACATCAGTCAGCTGCCTCTTGCATGCCCCCAACTGGGGACCTCACCTGCAGCCCAGGCATGTGCCCTGACTGAGAATGGAACAGGTGGCCTTTGGTTTGCAGGAAAGCACCCAACTCACTGAGCCACACCAGCAAGGCTCCTAAATTTCTTTCTGTTAATTGGTTTCTTATTTCATTCCATAATGGTTGGAAAATATACTTGGTGTGATTTCCATTGTTATTTACTTATTAAGGCTATGTTATATCCTGGAGAATATTCCATGTGCAGTTGAGAAGAATGTGTATTCTGCTGTCATTAGGGACTGTGTTCTATAGATGTGTGTTAGGTCTATTTAACATATACTGTTGTTCAAGTCTTCTGTTTCCTTCTTGATGTTCTGCCTAGTTTTACTTTTTTTCTTTAAATTTATTTTTTATATTTTTAATTTAAAAAAATTTCAATTACAGTTTATATTCAATATTATTTTGTATTAGTTTCAGGTATACAGCAGAGTGATTATAAAGATACACTTTACAAAGTGTTCTCCATTTTATTTCCAGTACTAAGCTGACACCATGCATAGCTATTACAATATTATCAACTATATTTTGTATGCTGTATTTTACCATCCCCATGACATCTCTGTAATTATCAATCTGTACTTCTCAATCCCTTCACCTTTTTCACCCAGTCCTCCAACCCCCTCACCTGTCTCAACCCGATGGTCCATTCTCTGTATCTATGAGTCTGTTTCTGTTTTATTTGTTCATTTATATTGTTCTTTATTTTGCACATATAAGTGAAATCACATGGTATTTTTCTTTCTCTAACTGATTTATTTCACTTAGCATTATGTTCTCCAGGTCCATCCATGTGGTCGCAAAGCGTAAATTTTTGTTCTTTTTAATGGGTGAGTAACATTTCATTGCATGTATGCACCACCACTTTTTTCTTTTCTACTTGTATATTGATGGGCACATGAGTTGCTTTAATTGCTTGACTATTATAAATAATTTTGGAATGAACATAAAGGTGCACATATTCTTTCGAATAAGTACTTTAGGTTTCTTCAAATATATGAGTATTAACAATGGCTGGACTTTTTCCAGACAGACCTCAGATACTCAGAAGTGGAATTGCTGGGACATAAAGCAGTTGCATTTTTAATTTTTTAAGGTAACTCCATATTGCTTTCCACAGTGGCTGGACCAATCTGTATTCCCACCAAAAGTGCAGGAGGGTTCTATTTTCTGTATGTCCCCATCAACAGATGTTTGTTAATTTATTCATTGTAGCCATTTAGGCAGGCATGAGCTGATACCTCAATGTGGTTTTAATTTTCATTTCTCTGATGATTAGTGACATTGAGTATCTTTATATGTCTATTGGCTATCTGTATGTCCTGTTTGGAGAAATGTCTATTCCGGTCCTTTGCCCATTTTTTTTAATGGGATTCATGTGTGTGTGTGTGGTTTTCTTTTGGTTTTGAGTTGTATGAGTTCTTTATAAATTTTGGATATTAAGTCCATATCAAATGTATCCTTGGCAAATATGTTCTTCCATTCATTGGTTTGTCTTAATTTTGTTGCTGGTTTCCTTTGCTGTACAAAACTTTTTGTTCGATGTAGTCCATTTGTTTATTTTTTTTTCTTTTGTTTCCATTGCCTGAGGAGATACTTATGTATCAGAAAAAATATTGTTATGAGAAATACCCAAGATGTGACTGCCTATGTTTTCTTTTAGGATTTTTATGGTTTTGAGTCTTACATTTAAATCTTTAATTCATTTTGAGTTTATTCTTGTGTATGGTGTAAGAATGCGTTGTAGTTTCATTTTTTTTGCACATATCTTTCCAATTTTCCCAACACCATTTATTGAATAGACTATCTGTACCTCATTCTATGTGCTTTACTCTTTGGTCAAATATTAATTGACTATAAAGGTATGGGTTTATTCCTGGGCTGTCTAGTCTGTTGCATTGATCTATGTGTTAGTTTCAATGTCAGTACCATGCTGATTTGATTACTATGGCCTTGTGGTATAATTTCAGGCCATCCAGCATGATTCCTCTGACTTTGTTCTTCTTTCTCAAGATTGCTGTGGCTATTTTGGGGTCTTTTGTGGTTCCACATAATTTTTAAAAAGATTTTATTTATTTTATTTTTAGACAGAGGGGAAGGGAGAGAGAAAGAGAGGGAGAGAAACACCAATGTGTGGTTGCCTCTTGCGCACCCCCTATTGGGGACCTGGCCTGCAACCCAAGCATGTGCCCTGACTGGAGAATCGAGCTGGTGACCCTTTGGTTTGCAGGCCGATGCTCAATCCACTGAGCTACACCAGCCATCACTATTTTTTGGATTATTTGATCTAGTTCTGTGAACTACACCATTGGTATATATATTTTTAATTTCTATCTTCAACTTTATTTAATTTAATTAATTAATTTATTTTTCCTATTTTTAAAAATATTTTCATTGTTGTTGTTCCCTTATGGCCCCCATTACTCTCTGCGGTCATGCTTACACCTAAATCTGTAGATTACTTTAGGTACTATAGACTTTTAACAATGTTATTCTTTCCGATCATAAGCATGGGTATATGCTTCCATTTATTTGTATGTTCTTCAATTTCTTTCCGCAGTGTCTTCTAAATTTCCAAGTACTAGTCTTTTATCTCCTTGGTTAAATTTATCCTTATGTATTCAATATTTCTGGATGCAGTTGTAAATGGGGCTATTTTATTAATTATCCCTTTACGATAGTTCATTTTTGGTGTATAAAAATGCAACCAATTTCTAGGTATTTATTTTGTATCTTGCCACTTCACGTAATTTATTTTTCAGTACCAGTAGTTTTCTGGTGGAAACTTTAGTGTTGTCAATATACAATATCACATCCTCTGCAAATCATGACAGTTTTACCTCTTCCTTTCCAATTTGGATGCCTTTTATTTCTTCTTCTTTTTGGTGATGTGTCTAGGAATTTCTGTACTATGTTGAATTAGAGTGGTATAAGTGGACATTCCTCTCCTGTTCCTAATCTTAAGGAAAATGCTGTTAGTTTTTCCCCATTGAGTATATGATGTTAGCTGTTGATTTGTCACATATGGCCTTTATTAGGTTGAGCTATAGTCCTTCTATTCTCAATTTGCTGAGAGTTTTTATCATAAATTTGTGCTGAATTTTATCATGTGCTTTTTCTGCATCTATTGATATGACCATGTGATTTTTATCCTTCATTTTGTTTATGTGGGGTATCACATTTACATGGTGTATGTGCTGATATTGTACCAGCCTTACGACCCAGGAATAAATCCCACTTGATCATAGTATATGATCTTTTAAATGTATTGCTGGTTACAGTTTGCTAATATTTTGCTGAGCATTTTTGCATATGTTCATCAAAGATATTGGTGTATAATTTTCTCTTTGTAGTGTTTTTATCTAATTTTGGAATTAGGATAATGGTGGCTTTGTAAAATGAGCCTGGGATTCTTCCCTCCTCTTGAATTTTTTGGAATACTTTGAGAAGTGTAGGTGTTTGTTCTTTTTTGAATGTTTGGTACAGTTCACCTGAGAAGCTGTCTGGTCCAGGACTTTTGTTTGTTGTTGTTGTTGTTGTTGTTGTTAATATTATTATTATTATTATTATTATTACTGCTTTGATTTAATTAGTTGTAATTGGTCTGTTGAGATTTTCTGTTTCTTCTTGATTCCTTTTTGGGAGATTGTATGTTTCTAGGAGTTTATCAATTTTGTCCAGATTGCCCAATACAATGGCATATAGTTGTTCATGGTATTTTTTTTAATCGTTTGTATTTCTGTGGTGTCAGTTGTTACTGCTCCACTCTCATTTCTGATTTTATTTATTT
>PVJD01012874.1:0-37201 GCA_004026545.1 Mormoops blainvillei | reverse complement strand
GAGAGGTCCCCTTTCCCCTCGCCTGCTGGGTTGGGGAGAGGCAGTTCTCCCAGCCGCCCAGCCCCTGCATAGAGCATCATGGGACAAGGCAGACAGGAGCTGGGGCTGGGGAGAGGAAGGGCAGTCCCGGCTCAGCGGCCCCCTCCCACCCACCCTCTGGCAGGTGAAGCCCGTGGTATCCCAGTTCCTCCGGGAGAAGCAGCTGCCTTACAATGAGGACACCTACCTCGCTCGCTTCCGGCTGTTTCTCAGTCGCTATGATGAGTTCATGGTGCAGACCCCTCCGATCACTGAGCTGGTGGGGCTGCAATGAGGGGCGGGCTGGCACAGACACCCTGCTCCCCTCCCGGGCCCAACTCCGGCCCTTCTGCTTCTGCTTGTCCTTCCGCAACGGGGGTGGCTGGGCTACTGGTGGTGGGCCTGGAGCGCCAAGGCCCTGGGCGGCAGGGAGGTGGGGGGCTTGTGCTGGGGGCTCCGGGCGGGGGGGTCACCTGCCCTGATTGCTTTTCTGGGTTTTGAGGGCTATCTGGAGGAAAGGAATAAAGGTGGCTGGGGCTTCTGGGCATTCTGGCCGACTTCATCTCAGGACTAAAGCCGGATTCCGCCCCCACTCTGCCTGAGCCTTGGTAGGGGCAAGGGAGGGCGATGGGGTGAGGCGAGTCTGTGCAGGGGGTAGGCCGGGAGGGGGCGTCAAGAGAGCAGGGCCAGCCCTCAGGT
Source organism: Mormoops blainvillei (assembly GCA_004026545.1). NCBI lineage: Eukaryota > Metazoa > Chordata > Mammalia > Chiroptera > Mormoopidae > Mormoops > Mormoops blainvillei. The sequence continues at coordinate 36,484 of PVJD01012874.1, read as the reverse complement.
GGGGCCTCCCTGGCACCGGGCGAGTTGCATACTTGGCCACCGCCTCTTCCTGCGCCCTGGTAGCCTGTCCCCTGAGGTGCCCCCTCCCCGGGGACCACGGGAGCAGTTGCCTTTGGTGGACCTTCCTACTTTCCCAGCCAGGGAAGCCCGTGCAAGACCCTGGTTCAGTAGCTCAGAAGAGCCACAGCACCAGCGAGGTCAGAGTGTGTGTGTTTTATAAAGAGAACATTCCAGGTTCTGGAAGTAAGGGGAGAGAGAGTGTAAGTAGCTTTGGGCAGGATCTTGGCTAGCCCCAGAACGTCTGCTTCGTTCCATGTTATTTAGAAGGAGTAGACCTGGAAGAATTATCAAGTGAGAGAGAAAACTTAACGGGAGGGTGACTGAGGCTGGAGGGGGTGATGGGCACAGGGTCTGGAGGGCAGATGGCTTTAGAGAGGAAAGGAGGAGAAGGAGCATGGGGTACAGAGACAAGAGCTGGAAGTCAGGGACTGGGCTGGGCTGTGACGGCGCCGTCTGCAGCCTGCGAGGTGGGCAGGGATGTAAGGCAACTACTGACGCCAGCCAGGGGAAGGGGTCCAGGTGCTGGGAACCCACCGAGTCAGCCTGCCATGGGCAGACTTGCGAGAGGGCTGGGGGCTGGAACAGGAGGTGCAAGGACGGGCCCGGCTGGAGGCTGAGGGACAGAGACGCCTCCTTCTCTGAGAAGCCAGGGCAGTTACATTAAAACAGGGTTTCTCACCTTGGCACTGTGACATCTTGGCCAGATATTCTTTGTTGATGGGGCCCTCCCGAGCCTCTTAGGATGTTTAGCAACATCCCTAGCTTGTATGCGCTGCATACCGGGACAATCAGAGACAGTTGAGACAATCAGAATGCCTGAAGGTGCTGACGAATGTCTCCTGGGGGCAAGACATCCCTGGTGGAGAACACACACAGTCATGTTCTGAGTGCCTCACTGCCTTGTTTTCCAGTGAAGTCCTTGGATGGGGTGAAGGGCATGCCGGGAAGGGATGACGGGAGGCTAGAGGTCAGCCAATGGGATTGGGCGGAGGGGTCAGACGGCAGGTGAAAGGCATTCTCTAAGCCTGATCCTGTTGGAGAACTCTCCTCTGGTGTGGCCTTTGGTGGCTCTGCTGGGGAGCTGCGGTCTGCCCCTCCTGACCCTTTCCCCACTGCTCTCCACCCTGCCTTTCTCTGCCCAAGGCCACAGCTCCTGTCATACCCTCTCCTGCAGCTCCAGCTTCAGTCCCTTAATCCTGCTCTCACCTCTGTACAAAGTTCCTTCATTGAACTCCCTGAAATCAGCACTTTCAAGGCAGCCGTCTGTTTCCTGCTGGGAGGCTGACTGATGGAGCAGTTTTGAATCCCAGCAGCGCTCCTGGACCCAGGCAGGCTTGGCAGCCTCCCCAGCCTACTGCCTGGCAGTACCTTACCGCCGCTCTTCTGAAATGCATCCGGAACTCAGAAACAGCCTTAAGGGCCGGGAGCGGGACTAATCAATCTGCCAGCTCTCCACATGGAAAACGCAATGTCAGAGAAGAAGGCCCATTGCATAGTCCTGCCTCATGATTAAAGCCATCCTAATACATAATCGATGACTCATTGTTATTGCTCTAGGCCTGAGTGGGAATGGGGAGCCGCTGGAGGCCCCGGTACCAGGCTTGCCTGTAGCACAGGCTCCGGGGTATAAGTCGCTCAATCAGTCTGAGACTTGATTTTCTGTTACTCTGAGAATGTGGACTGGGATGCCTGGGGCTTGTGAGGTGAGGGCAGTGACAGGAGGGAATGCAGCCCTCCCAGGGCTCTGCAGTGAGCGCAGGTCCTAGTGCACATAGGCTGATGAGAGGGGGGTGGTACTGACGGTGAAGATAACGAACGTCTGTTCAAAACCTCGGGCACAGCTTTTACCGATTCCATTTAACTTCAATCTTTCCAAGGATTTGGTACTGTTTTTCCTTGTGTTTCATGTTGTGAAGATAAGCCTTGGAGAGATTAAATTTCTCAATGTCACGCAGCTTGTAAGTGGTGGGAGGATTTGAACCCAGTGTGTCCGACTCCAGAGTTCTGGTTCTTCACCACCACACACAGTGCCTCTGGGAGGGGAGCCCTATAGGGCCTCCTGATCCTGAGTTTCCTCCTCTTCCTCTCTCATGAAAGGATAATAAATGATTTGATCACTAAGACAAACTCTTTATGAACATCCGTGATGTGCCAGGCATTGTGCAAAGTTCTGGGAATATGAGTGAATGAGGGTGGGCACCGGCCTCCTGGAGCTTACGGTCTAGTACAAGAGTTAACAAACTTTTTCTGGAAAGAGCCAGATAGTAAATATTTTGGGCTTTGTGGACCATGTGGTCTTTGTCACAAATACGCAAAGCATTTTGTGCCATCACAGCGCAAAACAGCCATAGAGCTATGTAAAGAAATGAGCATGACTGTGTTCTAATAAAATGCTTTTGAATTTGTGTAATTTTCATGTCACAAAACATTATTCTTTACATTTAAAACAACCATTTAAGAATATCCAAACCACCTGGCTGGTGTGGCTCAATGGATTCAGCGCCCAACTGAGAACCGAAGGGTCACAGATTTGATTCCCAGTCAGGGCACAGGCCTGGGTTGTGGGCCAGGTTCCCAGTAGAGGGCGTGCAAGAGGCAACCACACATTGATGTTTCTCTCCCTCTCTTTCTCCCTCCCTTCCCCTCTCTAAAAATAAATAAATTTTTAAAAAATGTCAAAACCATTAACTTGTGGGCAGTACAAAACCAGGTATTGGGTAGGATTTGACCTGCCATAGTTTGCTCATTATTGGTCTAGTGGGACAGACACAAACACAATGACTTGTTAGATATGAGAACCTTAGGAAGGAGGGGAAGTGATGAGAAGGGGCACAAGGGGCTCCTGGGGGGCTGGCCATGTTCTACTTCTTGATCTGGGTGGTGGTTACATGGTTACATCTTGTGCCGATTCATCAAACAGTACACTTCTGATTTGTGCACTTTTCTGTTTGTTATGGTTCAATTAAAAAGATAATGAAAAATGATAAGGCAGTATATAAGTAACAATGGGGTAGAGTGTTAGAGGCCAAGAAGGGGCTCTAAACCAGCTTGGGAAAGGATGAGTCAGGGACGTCTTCTCAAAGGAAGCATTTGACAAGGGGGCCCTTGGAAGAAAAGGAGGCTGAAGCTGGCCTTGGCTTACTGGGTCAGATGTGACCACAGATCCTGTCATTTAAAAATATGCTTTATTCATCGTGGGTTTTTTGCATTAATTTTGCTTTTTAAAAATGCTGCCCTCTTAAATTTTGCACTCTGGGGCCAGTGCCTCCTTGACCTCACACTATTCCAGCCCATGGCCAGAGTCAAGATCAGGCTCAGTCCATAGCACCTGGGCAAATTGCTCCTCTCATTTCCTCATCTGTTGAAAAGGGACGGGGTGAGGCAGGACAAGATCTCTGGACGGAAAAGGGGTTCTACAGAAAGTAATCTCACAGAGTGAACTAATCAAAAATTCCTAAATGGGCAGGTCTTGGTGGGTCGTCATGCCCCAGGCCTATAACTTCTTTGGTAAAAGGTTTTACGCAAGTCCTGCGCATTGTTCTTGTGCGTCCAGGTTAACAGTTTCGGAATGCCGAAATACCTCTCCAAGCAGGAATCACCCACAAGAGGGCATATAATCTAGTTGACTACTCTGTAGTCCAATCCCTGCCTGGCTTTCTCCTACCTTCATGTACTCGTCCTTATGTTCCCTCTTTAATTTCAAACGCACAAAAGAAACTGCAAAAATTATTCTCCGGAACTTCTCAGGAGCATCTGAAATCTTGCTTCCTCGCAATTGTTAGTTTTGGCTCAAATAAATTTTCGTAACGATTCTCTACTGGTTTGGACAGTTCTTACGGGGGCATCTTGCGGGGATCACAGCGGCGCAGCACCCTGGCAGGTGAAAAGAACCGCCAAGTTCCAGCCGGAGCCCCTTTTTTACGGACTTCCGAGGTTGCCTGAACCCACTGGTGATTGGCTGGCAGCCCAGGTGGACTACCTATCAAAAGGGAAAGGGTTGCGTCATCAGCCAGCGACGAGAGGCTAAGTAAACTCCTCCCTAATTGGTTCCCTTCTGCAAACGGGACTGAAACAGCGTTGAGGATTTGCTCTTCTTTAACTCTGGACTCCGATAACTGAAGGGCAGGTAAAGATTGGGGACAAATTTATCAAGTCACATAGGGAACGGAAGTCCGGGGGCGTGCCTTCAGCAGAAGGGGGTGGGTCCAAGAGCCGGCTTCTCTTTTGGGGGCGGGATCCTTCTGAGCATGTGGGGGTGCAGCAGCCACACTGTGCTGTCTCAGAGCGTGAGAGGCGGGATTTGGGGCGGGGCCGGGGCTGTGGGCGGGGTCGGGGAGGGGCCGGATCAGAGCCGGCGCCCAGCGCCGAGCACAGGACAGTCTTCGGTATCGGGTCCACTGGCTGGATCCTCAGATCCCCTCCCAGCCATGTCTCCGAGCTGCTGGCGCTGGTGGCACTGGTCGGCGTGGCATCGGATCCGGCCGCTTCCCGCCGGGAACACTCCGAGTAGGAGCTGGGCGCTCCTGGGGCTGGATGGGAGCGCGGGAAGGCCTGCGAGCGCTAATTCGGGGAGTTGGAGCCCAGTTGGGGTAGAGTTGGACAGGGACGAGAAAGGGGTCGGGGCAAGACTGGAGGGTCCATTCACGCGGATGAGATAGGAGGGTGTACGGGGGCAGATTGGGGCCCTAGGTGTATCGAGATAAGGTGCCCTAGGGCGCGACAAGCGTCAGTAAAGGTGAGAAGGGGAGACCATGATATCCACAGGTGGGAGAAGAGGTGAATGAGGGCGATATGGAGGTCTGTAGGGCAGGAGAGAAGTCTGAGGTGTAACGGGCCTATAGGAATGAGGCGGGTCTATTACAGCAATACAGAGTTCTATGGAGAGAGGGGTTAGAGAGGTAGCAAATGGGAGCATTGTGGGAAGATGCACGAGGTGAGATTAGGATGATATGGGGTCTGTTGGAAGGGTATGGTATTCTAGCTGGGTGGGTCGGGAACTCAATAAGAAAAATGAAATACTGCGCAGGGCAACTTCAGGGGTGGGTGGTGGGGGTTGTTGAGTAGATCATCGCCTGCGACATAGTTCATGCGTGAAATGTGGGGTTCTGAGTGAAGTCACAGCCTTTGAGGTTCAGATGAAATAAGGACCCCTGCAAACACCAAAGCTTCGGCAAAAAATAGGAGAGTGACGCTTGGGGAACTCCCTCTTGTGTTGGACACTGAAGTTGGTTTGAAACCGGGGTGGGAGTGTTGCTCTGACCTCCCTCGCTACCCGCCTCGCCCCTGTCCCTAGGCTCCCGCCAGCAGTTTTCCACACAGGAGCAGACCCCTCAGGTCTCTGTGGTGGGCAGCGGCCCAGCCGGCTTCTACACTGCCCAACACCTGCTAAAGGTAAGCCGTGCCCTGCTGGCTCCCTCACCCACCGTGCTGCTCCAATCGTAAGGGCAAGCCCCACCTACTCCTGCATCCCTGATGGGGAACGGGCTCCCAGACTATCTAGACTGGACATGCTCTGCACTCTTTGTCTCTAACCCCTGGGGCTCCCCACTCTAGGTCCTCGGCTATGAGAGGAGTGTGTCTGCCTCACGGACCATGGCCAGTGGTCAGCGGCAGGGGGTCGGCGATGCCTCCTTGGCCAAGCCCTCCAGGGGGCTTATGCAGACCTGCAGGGTGACTTTTCCTGCCCCTCATCTTCCCTTCTTTCTTCTCTACCTCCACTCTGTCCCCAGCATCTTGCATCTAGAGGCTCTAGTCCCTCTTCTCAGGGTTTTCTGTAACTTTACCCACCTCACTGTGCGCTCCTCGCCAGTGGCCCATTCCTTCCCCTGCCGTGCTGTTCTTTCAGCCTGCTCTCCACCCCCAGAGGCCAGTATCTCAAGGCTTAGAGTGTTGACCTTGGTGAGCAGGGCCCCAAAGTTACTAATTACTTTTGAGACTTGGCCAGACCTTGGACCTTGGTGGGAGGGAGGGAGAACCACGGTGGGGGAGGAGAGAAGGGGGACCTAGGCTGACTAAGACGTGGGACAGTGACCTTGCTTTGGAGGGACTTGGAGTGTCCGTGAAGAGATAGGAGAAAGGATGACTATATTAATTATACACACACATTTGCAGCTTCTTAAAAGGTATTGTGACCAACTGGCCCAGTTTTCCCAGGACATGGTGCTTTCAATGTTAAAACTGTGAAGGCTGAGATGAGTTGGTCACCCTGCTGAAGAGTGACCTAAGCACGCCTGCCAAACAATACAGATGGAAGAGCTAATTTCGACGATACAGCCAGCATAAAGCCGAGTTAGGTGGGGTCAGTCAGAAAGGGTTTCCTGGGGAAGGTGCATTTGACCTGCACTGAAGGAGGCTGAGGGCCTGCCGAGGGCCTCCCGCATGCAGGGAGTCACACCCACGCAGGCTGCCACGCAGTCCGACAACCCTGGGCTCTGGGACAGAGACCAGGGATGTTGTAGGGGCCGGGGAGGCCCTGGAGGGCTTTGCATAAGGGACACTGTGTTAGCTGAGCCTGAATTTTGGGGAGTGGAGAGATTGGGTCTTCCAGGCAGGACAGCCAGTGCCTCCAATGGGAGCAGAGGCTCTGGCCCGCACCGCCACACGGGCTTCCCCTGTGGGAGCTGCTGGCGGGCCTGACACAGCGACCGGTTACGAGCTGGGAGCTGCAAGCTGCAGCCTGCGCTCTGGCAGCAGGGGCGTGCACAGCACACGGGGGCAGCGGCACTTAGCGGAGCCAGGCGCCGTCTGTAGCGTTGCGTCGCATCCGCAAAGCAGCCTGGGAAGCGGGTGTCATGACTCTCGCTTTACAAGTGAGGACACTGAGGCCGAGTGCGGTCACCCGGGGTCCCACCTGGGCCGGGGCTGCTGGGATCTGAGCGCAGGCAGCCTGCCGACAGAGCCTGCTCTTAATTAAGCACCATGCTGGCCGGTTCTGTAGTCAATTCCTGGGCACCGACACGTTCCTGGCACAGACCCGGCCCTGGGAACATGGGCGTGAGCAGGACAGACGTGGTCCCCACACTCAAGGACCTGATAGTCTGATGTGGGAATTGTGGAGTGGAGGAAAAGAGGGCTTACGTGAAACCAGGGTGGAGGATTGTGCCAGGAGGGCACCTAAGCCAGCCTGGAGGAGGAGTGGCCAAACTGCTGCCTGAAGGACTGAAGTTGCTACGGGAGGGTGGACAGGTAGAAGGCAGGAGAGTCCCAGGCACACAAACCGCATGGACAAAGGCCCAGGGAGAATGACCCTTGGGGATGTAGCAAGCTCAGGAAGGTAGTCTTGTGCAGTGAGGGTGGAGAGGTGAGGGCCACGACCTGAGGAGGTACGTGGACCCAGATCCTGGGGGTCTGGAAGCCACCAGCCAGGCTGTCCACCCTTCTCCCTCCATCATGGTCTCGGGGAGCACTTACTGAAATGTACGTTTCTGGGCCTAGCTCAGACATGATCAAGCTATGGCTGGGGCCCAGGAATCAACCATTTTAAACGCCGTAGGGCAGTCTGGTGCTCTCTGCCACAGGTGGTTGGCCTCACTGAAGGGCTTTAGGCAAGGGACCACCAGCACCCCATTTTTGGTTTGGTGCTCGCTCTCTGCGGCCTGGGCAGACAGTGGAGTGGGGCAGGGGGCGGTGGTGACTGGGAGAGCAGTGGGGAGCTGCTGGTGTGGCAGTGTGGGGCGGGGAGGGAGGGCGGGGGGACCTACCGGACAGGGTGGAGGAGCCCCAGGGTCTGGGCTCCGGGTGGATGTGTGGAAGGAAGAACAGGAGCAGAAGGGGCGAGATTTGGGGGAAGGGGGATTTGGCTTGTGATCAGATGGGCTTGAGGTTTCTGGGGTGAGTCGTCCAGAGCTCTCAGGCGTGGAGCTTGTGAGGAGGTCTGGGCAGGAGGGAGACAGGGGAGTCTCAGCAAGTTCATGGGAATTTAGGGGAATTTGGGGTCTCAGACGGGGGGCCAATGAAACTTCCCCAGGGGTGGTGTGCCTGGGGATAGGGTGGGGCCCCAGGTTGGAAGAACCTCAGAGAATGTTTCTGTTAGAAGGGGGGCAGAGGAAAAGGGACTGGAGGAAGAGCAACGGGAGGGACAGGAGGGAACGGCAGCGCTAGGGAGGAGAGGGCCCCTGGGAGCCGTCGGCCTTGCCAGATAACCGAGATAACAGCTAACACGTCAGGCAGATTTAGCTTTATGGGGCTGGCCTTGGAGAGGGCAGTGTGGCCTGGAGGGAGGGACCCAGAGCAGGAAAGAATGGGAGATAAAGCGGGGTTGTGTAAGGTGTTGTCCTCCAGGCCAAGCCGTTTGAACTTTGCCCTGTGGCGGTGGGCAGCCAGGGAAGGTTCCCGGGCCAGGCGGTGACTTGCAACCCCGCTAACAGTAATGACAGCTTTCGTGGATGGCCCTCTCGCCACGCGTCAAGCTCTGGGCCAGGTGCTTCAGACCTTGCTCGTTTATTCTTAAGCATCAAGCCAGAAGGGATGTTCGTGGCACAGAGAAGTTAGAGAGCCAGAGCATGGTGGGGTCCCCGTGGGTGCTGACTCCAAAGCTGGAGCTCTGGGTTCCACATCAGCGGGGTTTGAAGGGGGTGGGTCCGCCACCACCTGTGGCAGGCACGGATGGGGAGAGCTAGAAAACACGAGGGGCGGATGGGGGTGGGGCTGGCCTCCGGGGCAGGCAGTGGAGGGGAGGGAAAGGGGGTTTGGACAGAGGTGGGGAGGTGAGCAGGAACCTTTATCGGGATGAGGCTTGTTTCACCAGTCTCACCGAATCGCGAGTGTTCCAGCAACAGCCAGCGTGGTGACGCGAGGCCGGGCAGTGTGTCGTTGGATGCTGCTTGACTCCGAACCTTCCGTGGCTCAGAGTCTCTCCCTGTTCTGACCTCTAGGATGCTTACCCATCACCCAGACAGGGCGTGTTTCCCGTCCCAGTTCACAGAGGAAGAGGCAGATCCTGGGACTCACCAGTCACGTGCTGGTTGGTGCCTTTCCCACAGGCTTGCTAGGTGTCCTGGATCCAGTGGTTTTTTCCTAAGACTAAGAGTAGGGCCACTTTTCTCTCCCTCTGCCCTCCACGTGCCCCGGCTGTGCTCCCAGCCAGCTGTCCCGCGTGGTCCCCTTTCCGACAGGGTGGTCTTGGAGACTAGAGCTAAGGCAGGGTGGCTCTCAGGTCCTCAGCCTGACTGGGCATTTCTAGAAGTGTTGCTGGAGCTCAAAGGCAGTGCCGTGTGGCCCATCGGGCACCCCTCCGGCAGAGGGCAGGCTACCCGCCTGCTGGCTGAGTTCTCGCCATCCCGATCGACGGGCAGTCCTGGAGGTCTGATCCTGGCTGCCCCATTCCTCTTGTCTAGGCAGATGGGGCGTCTGGGGGTCTCTTTCTCCTTGCGGAGGGTTGAGGCCTCCTTGTGCCCTCTGCCCACTGAGCTGGGCTCTCCCGCCTGGGAAGGGGAGGACCCCTAGGGGCCCACGCCCTCCCTCGCCGCACTGCCAGCTGCCTTCCTCCCCAGCACCACCCCCGGGCCCACGTGGACATCTATGAGAAGCAGCTCGTGCCCTTTGGCCTGGTGCGCTTTGGTGTGGCGCCTGACCACCCCGAGGTGAAGGTGGGTCTCTCTCGGCGCAGAGGGGAGGTTTGGAGACTTTCATCAAGGTGAGGAGGGAAGGGAAGCTCTCTGACCACATGTAATGACCCCAGACCCTGTCGATGCTACCCAGGTTCCATCCTGGGGACATTGTGGGGTGAGGGTGGCACAAGTATGGTCCCTGGAGCTGTTCCTTCCTCTAACCCCTCCCACTCTGGGCCCGGCAGAATGTTATCAACACCTTTACCCAGACTGCCCGCTCTGACCGCTGTGCCTTCCACGGCAGTGTGGTCGTGGGCAGGGATGTGACCGTGCAAGAGCTGCGGGAAGCCTACCACGCAGTGGTGTTGGTGAGTGCAGATGGGTGGGGGGGAGGGGACTGGGGCAGGGCAGCAGCAGGAAGTGGAGGCTGAGGGATGGAAGGGAGGCCCAAACCATTGGGCGTGGGCCTGGGTAGGAGCTGGGAAGGAGAAGCTGGCTGGGGCCCCCCGGGAAGCTGTGGGCGGCGGGCTGTCTGGCCCCTTGGCGGGTGCTGAGGGCTCTGGGTCTTGCCTCAGAGCTACGGAGCCGAAGACCATCGGGCTCTTGAAATTCCCGGGGAGGAGCTGCCCGGTGTGTTCTCTGCCCGGGCCTTTGTGGGCTGGTACAATGGGCTTCCTGAGAACCAGGAGGTGAGTTTGGGGCGCACTCCCACTGCCTCCTCCTCCCCACCCCTCAACCAGGGCTGGGATCGCCCTTAGATGCCAGAGCTGGGGAGAAGGAGCCATCTCCAGGACTGGATGGCTCTGGGTGAGATGAGATGTGAGACATCAGGCTGTGGAGGTGGGAGGTCAACTGTGGCAGGCCCCGGAAGGGAGGGGTGGGGCCGGCTGGGGGAAGGGGCTGAGCTGAGGCTCAGATATGCCCGAGGGCTGAGGGCTGGTAGCCTGGCTGGAGCCAAGGCCTGGGAGGGCTACCCTATCCAGACCTCTCCCCTGCAGCTGGCGCCAGACCTGAGCTGTGACACAGCCGTGATTCTGGGCCAGGGGAACGTGGCTCTGGACGTGGCCCGGATCCTGCTGACCCCACCTGAGCACCTGGAGGTGAGTGGGTGGGTCAGGGGCAGGAGGGGTGGAGGGGCGGTCACTCTGAGGAGAGGGTGCCCTGCCGCAGGGCTCAGGACTCCTCCCAACAGGCTGATCTCCGTGCCTCTGTTTCCCCTTGGTGTCCGGCCGAGACCTTCGGAGAGGCCGCCCGGGAGCTTCATCTCGGACAGTCTCTCCCTCGCTGTCAGCGCTCTAGCTACGTGGCCTTTAAAAAGAGACTACTCCTCAGGCCACGGAACGCTGCTTGGAGTACTCTCAGCTCACCTCCTGCCAGTTAATCTTGGTTCTTAGCTCAGCTGCCCCTTCAGGAAGCCAAATCCCTTCCTCTCACAGACTTGCCTACTGTTTCAAAGTGTGTTGTGACCACTTTAATTTTACATTTATTGATGAGTACTTGGTAAGTATCTCTCCACCAGATCAGAAGCTCTGGGAGGGCCAGCACCGTGTCTCTTTTGTGCACCATTAACACCCCTGCCCCCCCTGCCCCTTGCCTGGTGCCCTGCGTGTGGTGAACACTTGTTGAGTGAGAGAGCGGGGGCCTGGTTTGCTTCTCCATTGAGCAATTTGCAGAGTTGGCGTCAGTGCTCTGTATGGCCACCAGGAGGCGCAGCGGCGCCTGTTCCAACTGTCAACCTTCTCAGACTCATGGTGGGACGTGACCCAGTGGAGAGGCTTCGTGTAGGGTGACTCTAAGGTCCTTCTTTTGTGTCAGAAAACGGACATCACGGAGGCTTCCCTGCGGGTCCTGAGGCAGAGTCAGGTGAAGATGGTGTGGATAGTGGGCCGACGTGGACCCCTGCAAGTGGCCTTCACCATAAAGGTGCTGAGGCTGGAGGGAGAGGGGCCAGGGTCCCAAATAGATGGTCTTACCTTGGGAGGCTGGGCAGGGCAGAGCCCCTGGGAATACTGCTGCCTGGGGTGGGAGAGGGGAGCCAGACGGGGCCCAGTGCCTTCCCTGGTGGTGGTGGCGGCCCCCGCCTGGCCTGGGCTCTGGGTGGGCCCAGGAGTGGACAGTGCTCTGGGCCTGACCTCCTGCCCCACCCTCACCCCCATCCCTAAGGAGCTTCGGGAGATGATTCAGTTACCAGGAACCCGGCCCGTTTTGGATCCTGCGGATTTCTTGGGCCTCCAGGACAGAATCCAGGGTGAGGGGCCCTGGCCTGACCCCCAGCTCACAGGGGATGGGATGACCTAGGTCAGAGAGGGCTTGGGCAGGGCACCTGGGCAGAGGGCTATAACCCAGGAATAGCCCTGAGGTGTTCTGTGTCGCTGGCAGAGGTGCCCCGCCCCAGGAAGCGGCTGACGGAACTGCTGCTCCGAACAGCCACAGAGAAGCCAGGGCGGGAGGAGGCTGCCCGTCAGGCACTGGCCTCCCGAGCCTGGGGTCTCCGTTTTTTCCGAAGCCCCCAGCAAGTGCTGCCCTCACCAGACGGGCAGCGGGCAGCAGGCATCCGCCTGGCAGTCACCAGGCTGGAGGTGAGTCTCCCGTCACCCAAAGGCACCCCAGTTCTCAAGTCTCCTTGCCTCAGCCAGGTATTGCCCGCACTCTCCCCACAGGGAGTTGGTGAGACCGCATGGGCAGTGCCCACAGGAGACACGGAGGACCTCCCTTGTGGCCTGGTGCTGAGCAGCGTTGGGTATAAGAGCCGCCCCATTGACCCCAGTGTGCCCTTTGACCCCAAACTTGGTGTCATCCCCAATGTGGAGGGCCGGGTCGTGGATATGCCAGGTGAGAGGGTATAAGAGGACTAGGCACCAAACTCTGGTGGGGACAAGGAGGCTGGTGTCTCCTGAGGCCATTCACATTCCCTCATTCTTCTAGCGACATTCCTCTAGTGACTGAGAAACTTCTCTGAGGCAGGCCCCGGGGGCCTGGGACCTGGAGCCTGGAGCCCAGCCCGCCCATCCTCCTGGCCCACGGGGAATTTTCTAGTCTAGCCGAGATGTCTGCCTACCCTGTCGTTATTAAGTCATTCCGTTTACTGAGGGAAGCCTGTGCCGGGACAGGCCCTGTGCTCGGCCCTCTGCTCCGTGCTGGGTCCTCAGGGGGCTTCCAGTCTGATTAAATGTCTATACACCTGTCTGTTCCTCCCGTGAATGGTTAGAGGGCCCTGCTGAAACTGGAGGGGGGCAAGGCCCAGTTCCTTCCCCCAGGAAGCTCCTGGTCTCCAGGGAAACTGAGGCGTAAGGCGGGGATGATATGGTACAAACAGGTTGAGCCGAATCTGGGAGGTAGGCTAGTGGCCACAGTGGGCCCAGCGGATGGGGCTGCTGGGAGGACTTGGGAAGCATGGGTGCGCGGGCACAAGTGGATGTACCGGACGCCCAGGCTTGCCAGGCGTGTGTGTGCGGCCACCTGCCCTTCTCTGACCCCTTCGTTACTCCCTGCCAGGCCTCTACTGCAGTGGCTGGGTAAAGCGGGGGCCCACAGGGGTCATCGGCACGACCATGACCGACAGCTTCCTCACCAGCCAGACGCTGCTGCAGGACCTGAAGGCCGGGCTGCTGCCGCCTGGCCCCAGGCCTGGCTATGCGGCCATCAAGGCCCTGCTCCACCGCAGAGGTCTGGGCCTTGCGGGCCCCCGGGGGGAGGGGCCTTTCCACCGGGAGGGCGTGCTCCAGGTCGGGGCAGAGGGGGAGCTGGGGCAGTGACTCATCTTCCCTCTGCCTTAGGGGTCCGACCCGTCTCTTTCTCGGACTGGGAGAAACTGGATGCCGAGGAGGTGTCCCGGGGCCAGGGTATCGGGAAGCCCAGGGAGAAGCTACTGGATCCGCAGGAGATGCGGCGGCTGCTGGGGCGCTGAGCCCTGACCCCAGTGCGGCGGGGAGGGAAAGTGCGGTACAGAAGACGGGGGCCCAGGCCAGTCTGAGCGGACTCTGCACCCCAGCTGCTTCCCCTGCCCACCCTGGTGCAGGGCCTCGGCTGCCTCTTTTCCAGGGACCATTGAGCTCTACCTCCTGCCAGAAGCTTGCCTTTGCCAGTGGGGGTGTAACTCTCAGCAAGGAGATAGCCCCAGTTAGGGATGGGTGGAGGTGCAGGTTGACCTTCCTCCCTCTCACCTCTCCTGCTGGACTGTGGAGGGTCACTGGGTCCAGGATATGCCGAAAATAAAACAGCTGCAACTGAGGGCCAGTGGTTGATATGACTAATTTCTTCTGGGGCCTGGGGTCACCTTCCAGCGGCAGCTCCCCTCCAGCCGCCAGGTGGCGCTGCAGAGCCAGCTCCCCACGCGGGAGCCTCAGGGGGCTGGAGGTGGCTTTGGTAGCCAGTCCTGGCACCGGCCCTCCCTTCTCTTCTTGGCCGTGCTGCTGCGGCCTGTCAGCCTTCTGCCCACACTGCAGGCACCCTGGGACCCCAGCCTGCCTGCTCTGCTGGTCTCACTGCCTGGTTAGCCCCTGTTACAAAACAAGAAAAAAGAGGAGTGAAGGGACTGGGCAGCGGCTTGCTCTAGTCCCTTCCCGTGACCCCCACATGCCTTGCGCGGGTGCCCCACTCTGATTCTAGTGCCTTCTCCGCTTTATCGGTTTCCAGCCAGGTCAAGAAGCCAACAGTTGTAAAATCTCCGAAGCGCTTTGCAGTTTACGAAACACATTCACTGTCTCAATGCCATTCCCCAAGATACTGGTTTCACTCCACAGACCGAGGGATCCTCGGTCTTAAGTGGCCCTAGGTCACCCAGCTAGTGAGCTGCGGGCTCAAACCCAGGGCACTGGGCCTTTGTTGTTTTCTGTGTGGCCGCGGTGGCCCCGAGTGTCAGTCTGGGGACACAGTCCTGGAGAGAGGAGATGGCACCCAGGCGATGAAGACGCGCGCGCGCGCGGGCGGCAAGGAGGGGGTGGCGGGGTGCGGGCTGTGGGGCGGGCGGCTGGGCCGAGGCCGAGGCGGGGTGGAGGCGCCGGCCCCGGTGGGGCGGGCTGCGCGAGCAGCGGTGAGCGCTCCGCCACAGCCAGCTGGCGAGCCCCGGGAGCCGGAGGCGCAGCTCAGCCCAGCCCGGGACTGGGCGAGAGGGAGGGGCGCGGGGGCGGCCCGGCCCAGCTCACCAGGCCGCACCACGGGCACCGGCCCGCGCGCCTGGGCTCTGGCGCCTGCCGGGCTCTGACAGCGCGCGGAGCCGAGGCACCAGGACGTGCACCTAGCGGGAGGCAGCCGGCGCGGGCTCCCAGCACCGGCGCAGCTCCCCTTCCCCTTGGTGAGTGGCAGGCGGCAAGCCGGGGTGGCGAACTTCGCCAACTTGGGGCTGGCTTGGGCGCTGCGGGGACAAGGACGGCGGGACAGACGCGAGACACACAGGGAGAGTTGAGCAGGCACACGGAGCCCGAGGAATGTCGGTCGGGGACTCGGACCCTCGGGGACCAGGCCTGGGGTTTGGACCCGGACGCGAGGAGAGGAAGCGAGGAAGAGAGGTCGAGGTGACAGGTTCACGGCGGATGCGAGGGAAGGACGTGGGCGAAGCGCCCGAGACGTTCGTCTCCCGGGTCGTGGAGCCCTCCAGCTCCTTCGCCCGGCACTGAGACAGCGCGGGGGATGGGGGCGGTACTGGGACGGGGGAATCTGGGCTGCGGGACCCCCCCCCCCCCAACTGTTGCTGCTGGAAGACGCTGGGGCGGCGAGCGGAGCCGGGAGCTGGCGCCACGGCTAGGTTGGGCTGCGTTCGGCCAGAGCGAAGGCGGCTGGAGCGGGGAGGAGCAGGGAGGACGAAGGGGGCTGTGGGCGACTCCAGGAGCGCGCCCTCCTGGCTCCCGGGGTCGCTGAGTACCTACAGCACTTCTGCCTTCACACACCCCCTTCACCCGCTGCGAGCCCCCCAGACCCTCCCCTTCTTCTCCTAGGCGGGCGGGAGCTCCCTCCTCTGACCCCCGGGAATCGGCGTGGGCTTCACGGGGTGGTGGGATCATCCCAAATGCTGACCTGCGCTCAGCGGACCCAGGCTCCGAGGACAAGAAACAAAGGGTGGGCCGAGAGGCCCCGGGAGAACCGGGAGCCCCAGGGTGCTGCGCTCTGGCTGCCGCACAGGCAGGTTGCTCTGGTCTCCGGGGCTTCGACCCCGATCCCCGACGGCGGGAAAGGGAAGCCCGAGCCTGCTGTGGAAGGCGAGTCGTGCCCCGTCCTCGGCCGACAGGGCCAGGACATGCGAAGGCAAAGGCATCTAGCATTCAGAAGAGCCCCAAGGTGAGTCCTCCGAGCCACCCACAGGTCCTGCGGGGCGTGTGAAGCAGGACTTCCTGCCGGCCCTGTGTTTACCGCAGGGGTCCGCCCTGGCTCCCGGCTCTGGTTGCCCATGGGACTTCTGGCTCAGTCCCCCAGTCCTCCGATGGTGGCACCACCTTGGCTGTGTCCCCAGCACGGGGCCACGGGGACGTCGAGGGAAGGAGCTTTTGGGGGGTTGGTATGTTATGTTTCCGAGCCCATCTAGCTTCTGGCCGCGCCAGTCGGTTTCAGGCCTGCTTATAAACTCCGCACCAAGAATTTGAATTGGGAAGTGGAGGGGACGGGCATGCCGGAAAACTGGGTCCTGGGTTAGCTTCAGGCCCTAGGGCAGACCTGCGCTGTGCCCTGCCGGCAGCCCCGCCTGCCGGGTGCGCTGTGCGCCCCCATCGCCTCGGCGGGGCATGGGGCGACGACGCAGCTTGAGGGCGTGGGAGCGGAAGCGGGAGCCTAGGAACCGGGGACACCTGCAGTGGGTGGCAGCTAGTTGGGGGGCAATGAGCGCGTGGTGCTCAGGTTGGCCGCCAGGAGGCGTGGCGCGGGTCCCCGCTCCGGGAGTCGCCGCCGCTGCCGCCGCATCGCGAGTGTCCTTGAGCCGCGGGTGACGGTGGCTCTCGCCACTCGCGCCCCCTCCTCTCGTGGGGGGGACCTGATGCCACGTTCCCTGTGAATTATTTATCACCGGCCTAAAAATACCATGAACTTCACAGCCCAAGTGTAAGAGCGTCCTGGTGGGGGGCGCCCCTGGGGGGCGCGCAGAAGCAGCTGGGAGGCGGGGAGTCGGTCTTCGGGGAGGAAGACCTCCGTGCCCGAACCAGTGGGCGCGAGATGGAGGGGCCGTCTTCTCCCCTGACGCCTGTGTTCGGGTTTCGGCTTGGCAGAAAGGAGGGAGGGAAACCCGACGGCAGAGCGGAGGCTGATCTCGGGAAAGGCAGTGGCTCCTGGAGCAGTTGGCATCCCCCGCTCCTGAGAAGCAGCACAGCGGGTGGGATCCCGGCCTGGCAGAGGAGGAAGCCCTCCATGCCGTGTGTTTCTGTGTGTGCGCGCGTGTGCGGGCTTGCACGTCTGTGCTCGGGATCCTGCCCGGGCTTGGGGAAGCCGGGGAGGGGGAGAAGAGTGCTAAGCACGCGAAGGTGCCCAGGCCAGTCAAAGTGATGCTGTGTGTCCCCAGGGACTGACCATTGCCACCTTCCCTTGGCCACTTATGTGGTCCATGTGTTGTTCATCATACAACAGTGGGCTTGGGAAAGGCATGGACCACAGGTGGGTGGATGGAGGTCTCTACGACAACAGTCAGCTGCGGAGTCGGGGTGTCCTTGAGGGGGCAAATACCTGCGGGGCACAACGATGCAAGCCACCTCGGGCATAGCCGGGAGCTCCCCACCTCAGGACGGGTAGGGCAGGGGCAGGAAGCAGCCACTTGGACTAGAGCCCTGCCCAGACCCAGTGTCGTTTCACCCCGGGTGTCCAGAGCCTGGGTGACTAAGGCAGGTGCCCTGGAGGAGGGAGATGGAGGGCGCGCTCGGAAAATTCTGGTTTTGTCAGGTAGCCGAGAGGGAGGCACTGGGAAGAGGACATTCCCGCCTGAGGGAACAGTAGAGCAAAAGGCCTGGAGATGAGGACATGGGGGCTGTCTGGTCACCAGACTGGCAGGAGACCAGGGTCCATGGAGGGAAGGACAAGTGGTCAGGATGTGAGGAAACCTGCCCATGGGGCCAAGGTGTCAGGACTTCATCTGGGCACCAGGAAGCCGCTGTGCTGTTTGAGGAGGGCTGTCGTGGCCAAGAGGCGGGCAGGCAGGGCTGGGCGGATGGGAGGCGGGCAGGTGGGAGGCCAGGTGGAGGGGAAGGGGAGGTGGGATTGGGCCAGGGCTGGGTATGAGCCCTCCTGTCTTGTAGAGTGGCTGGGTGCCACGTGGCGGCGGTCTCTCTGAATCTGCCCACTGCTCTGTGAAGCTCAGAGACTCGTGCGGTGGGGCCCTCCCTCCAGGGCTATTCTGTGATCGCTGCTGGTGGGGGGCACACCCTGTGTCCCCCTCCTCTGCTCCTCAGCTCCGGTCCCAGATGACACATTCCTATTAGCTAGCGTCTCTGGGGTCATGCCGCCGGAGGGAAGGGAGGGTCTGGGTCCTTCCTCTAGAGCCTTGTGCTCCAAAAGAGACAAAATGAGGACTGCATGTGTTATTTAAAATTCTCTAGGAGTTACCATTGAAAAACATAAAAAGGAACAGGTGAAGTTAATTTTAGTAGTACATGTTGTTTAACTCAGTGTATCTGAAATACTATTTTTCAATATGTAATCAATATAAAAAGATTAGTGTGACACTTTACTTCCTTTTTTTTCTTACTAAGTCTTCGACACCCAGTGTGTATTTCATACTTACAGCGCACCTCGGTTCGGACGAGCCCCATTTCTAGTGCACGTAGTCACAGGTGACTGGCGGCTGCCGTACTGGACAGCACAGATCTGAGCTCAGAGCTGGAGACTGAGGCGGTGGAGGCTTGGGGCTTCCCAGGGGGCAGGCAGCCTGCAGGGACTGGAGGTGTGGGCAGAGGTGAGCAACACAGCGCCTTTGCAGGCATAACCTGCAACCTCTGGTGGGCGGTGGCTGAGTGTGGGCGGCACGGCATGCGTGGGTCCCAGCCCAGACTCACCCATGTCTCAGGCTGACATCCTGAGTGTCTCTAGGAAAACCTCACATGGAGGAGATCTCGAAGGTGCAAAAATGAGTACGGTATTCCCTCCCAGCCCCCAATCCCGTTTTCTCTGACTGCTGGTAAAGCAGGCCCACCCTGGTTGCCCTTTGACTCTCCCCTGTTTGGAAGTTCTGTTGGGGACGTGATGAAGATGGAGAGGGCCACCAAGCTGTGGCCGATGGCCAGCTGGGAGGGAGAGCTACGTCAGTGGGCTCCACTCACTGGCTTGGCTCTTGGTCCCATCCCATAGCTATGGCATTCATTCAGCAGGGATACACGGCAGGCCCAGGGCTTAGGTTAAAAAGATCGTGCACACCAGTGATGACCTGGAAAGCTGCTCATGTCTGAGACCCCGACCCCGAGCGCCACACAGGTCAGTGCTGGTAGACCCCCGCTGTGGAAGAGCTGCCGCTTGCTGAGGCCACTGCGGAAGGGTGCCCAGGTGGAGGTGGCTGTGTACCGGGCAGGGCCTCGTAGAGCAGGGCCCGTGGGGATGTTAGATGCAGTTGCTAACGGAGACTCGGGGCGGGGTGGGGTTGTGGAGTGTCACAAGTGCTTTCTTCACCTGGCTGACGGGCGGTCACCTGTAGGATAAGGATGCTGATAACATACGGTAGCTCTCACACTGCTGTGAAGTAGGTCCTGTGATTACTGCAGGCCATGAAATGTGGCTCAGAGAGGGTGAGCACCCTCCCCAAGATCGCCCAGCTAGTAAGTGGCAGAACTGGGACTTGAGCTCGGGTTCAAATCCAGGCACTGGGACACCAGACTAGGATTTGCAGAACCCAGAGGGACACGTTTCCAAAGGCCTGGCCTTTCTAGTCAGCTGTGCCCTTCCGCAGTTGAATGGAAGTGATGAGCACAAACGTGGCCTGCGCTCTTCCGGGCCCCTGCCCTTCCGGACTGCCCTCGGGGTACTCAGCTAACCTCCTTGTCTCTTTCTCTTTGTCCCTTTGTGTCTGTCTGTCTCCCTCTCTCTGCCTCTCTTCGTGGAGGGAGGTTTTCCCCTCTTCTCTTCCATCCTCTGAATGTCTGGCCCTTTGGCTCTGGCCCTCACCCCCTGTCTGTCTGGTCATCTTTTCTCTCCACGCCTCTGTCTCTCTCCCCCTGCCTATCTTGATGTCTCTGCAGGACCCTCCAGTGGACATGGGTGGGGACCTGGGGCCAGCTCTGCTGCTGACCGCACTCCTCGGTGCCTGGGCAGGGCTGTGCCTGGGGCAGGGTGAGCAGGCTGTGACGGTGGCCGTGGTGTTTGGCAGCTCAGGGCCGCCACAGGCCCAGGCCCGGATCCGCCTCACCCCCCAAAGCTTCCTGGACCTGCCCTTGGAGATCCAGCCGCTCACCGTGGGGGTCAACAACACCAACCCCAGCAACCTCCTCACCCAGATCTGTGGGCTCCTGGGCGCCGCCCGCGTGCACGGCATCGTCTTTGAGGACAATGTGGGCACCGAGGCCGTGGCCCAGATCCTTGACTTCATCTCCTCCCAGACTCACGTGCCCATCATCAGCATCAGTGGGGGCTCTGCCGTGGTCCTCACCCCCAAGGTGCCCATCCAAACTCATGTCCCCTCGTCCCTTGGGCCGGAGCCAGGCTGGGGCTGGGGGCGTGGGGCTGAGTCTGGGCCAGGGAGAGGCCGAAGTCTTAGGAAGTTGGAGTACGGGGGCACCAAACAGGGAGGTGGAGACTGGGAGCGCAACACAGGTGAGGGAGGCGAAGGCCATGGGACTGATATTCTAGAATATAAACAAGATAAACATCCTGGGCCGCTTTCACATTTGTGTCTGGATGAGAGGTGGGCAGGTGGCAAGCCCACCTCTGGCTGTGGCGGCAGCCCCGGCCTACCTTCTCTCTGCTTCTCTGGCCTTTCTTGGTCACGTTCCAGGCCCAGCAGTGGAGGGCCAGGCGAGGCGTGGGCCCCTCGTGTACTTAACCTGCAGGGGAGAGCATCCAGGGGCCGCATGCCCTCAAAGAGCTTATATCTTACAGGGAGAGAGTTCTAAACACACTCGCCTGTGGCCACAGCCGGAGTAGGCGTTCTGAAGGGAAAACACAGGGTGACACAGGGGAGTCAGCGGAGCTCCCATCCGGGCCGGGGATTGTTCTGACAGGGTAGTGAAGCTGAGGCTTGGAGATGAAGGGAGCTGGGATGCTGTGTGTGGGGGACAGGGGGAGAGCAGGAGGGAGGGTTGCAGGCAGGGGCAGGAGACAGGGCAAACACCCCAAGGCAGAGCCCAGGGCTTCTGAAGAACAGAGAGAAACTTGGAAGGAGTTCCCGACCAATATGGGAAGGCATTTGGGTTTTGCCCTAAGTGAGGAAGCAAAGAATGCGTTCAGGGGAGACTGATCTGATTTGCCTTTCTTTTACCATTATTATTATTATTATTTTTTTAAATATTGTATTTTTTATTTTTAGACAGGAAGGGAGAGAGAAAGAGAGGGAGAGAAACATTAATGTGCGGTTGCCTCTTGCGCGCCCCCTACGGGCCTGCAACCCAGCCATGTGCCCTGACTGGGGAATCATTATTTTTTTGTTATAGAGAATTTTGAGCACCCAAAAAGTGTGCTTCTAAAAGTAGAAGAGTATAATGACGTCATGTACCCCCATCCAAACCTGACCGACCCTGCCCATCCTTACCCCCACCCCATTCCCCCTCTTCTGTGTTATTGAAGCAAAGCCCAGACACCCTGTTATTCCATCCATAAATATTTCCAAGTGTATCTTTAGCAGACAACGGTTAAAAAAATCCATCATATATTATCACATCTAAAAATCATGAAAATCCCTTAACATCGTCAAATATCCAGCCACTCTTTAAATTTTCCCCATTGTCTCATAACTGTAATACACATTTATTTTTATTTGTTTGCCTGAATCAGGAGCCAAATTAGGTTCCCAGGTCGCAATCGGTTGATAAGGCTCCTGAATCTCAGTCTCTAGGCTCCTCCTCCATCTCTCTCTTCTTTTCTGGCAATTTGTTTGTTGAAGGAACTGGGTTACCTGTTCTGTACAGTTTTCCTAAATTTCCTTTTTATTTTATTTTATATTTTAATGATCGGGACAGTCAGAGTGGCGTGAAACTCTGGAGGGGTTGAAGGGGCCACAGGCAGCCCACAGTTAAGGAGGGGTTTGCACCAGCCCAGGCTCGAGCTGGCAGCGCCTTGGGCATTGGTGGCGGCTGAGGTGCAGGAGGAGCGACGTTCTCATCCCCAGGGCTCCGTGGAGGATGGCCCTTTCCCAGTGACCTTTGGGCCCGACATTAGCTCTCAGTACGGTGGCTCTCCACCTTTACAGTTCTTTAGAAAAAAACACTAAAGTCCGGCGTCCCAGGTCTGAGATTTCGCTTCAGTTAGTTTGAAGCAGCGCTTCCCAAGCTAGCGGGCTCGAGAGTCACCTGAAGAGCTTGTTGAAACACAGATTCCCGGGCGCCAGCCCCAGCGACTCTAATCCAATAGGTGTGCGATGAGCCCCAGAATTTGCTTGTCCGGCAAACCCCCAGGTGACGCTAATACTGCGCTCCTGCGCTGATGGAGTGGGGGGACCGGCATGAGCATTTAAAAAAACTCTCCAGGTGATTTAATGGGTGGCCGTGGTTAGGAACTACGTCTGGGGCGGGAGGGCGGCTTCTCGGGGCCGGGGCTCCCGGGGTCACAACACCTTCTGATGCAAAGTCGTCCGAGGGCGGATAGAGGTAGCCGAAGTTAGGGGGCGGGCGGGGGGCAATATTCGCCCCGTTCCGCCCCCTCTTAGGCCCCGCCCCTCCCCTCCCCTCCCCCAGGAGCCGGGCTCCGCCTTCCTGCAGTTGGGCGTGTCCCTGGAGCAGCAGCTGCAGGTCCTGTTCAAGGTGCTGGAGGAGTACGACTGGAGCGCGTTCGCGGTCATCACCAGCCTGCACCCGGGCCACGCGCTTTTCCTCGAGGGCGTGCGCGCCGTCGCCGACTCCAGCCACCTGAGCTGGCGGCTGCTGGACGTGCTCACCCTGGAACTGGGCCCCGGAGGGACGCGCGCACACACCCAGCGCCTGCTGCGCCAGATCGACGCCCCGGTGCTAGTGGCCTACTGCTCGCGCGAGGAGGCCGAGGTGCTCTTCGCAGAGGCGGCGCATGCCGGCCTGGTGGGGCCCGGGCACGTGTGGCTGGTGCCCAACCTGGCACTGGGCAGCACTGACGCGCCCCCCACCGTCTTCCCCGTGGGCCTCATCAGCGTCGTCACTGAGAGCTGGCGCCTCAGCCTGCGCCAAAAGGTCCGCGACGGCGTGGCCATCCTGGCCCTTGGCGCCCATGGCTACCGGCGGCAGCACGGCGCCCTACCCACCCCTGCTGGGGACTGCAGTAACCACCCCGGGCCTGTTAGCTCTGCCCGGCGGGCCTTCTACAGGTGGGCACTTGCCCAAGGCATGTGACTCCGGGGATCGGTGGGGAGGTGCGCTTCCGGGGACCTGGGTTGGCAATGAGCTTGGTTTTGCCCTTGCTGGCTACACCTCCCACTAGCTAGTGTGCCCAGCCAAGTTACTTCATCTCTTTGGGCGTCAGTTTCTTTATCTGGAAAAATAAAAATAAAAAAAGATGGGGGGTTGCGGGTGCGGTGAGAACCACGGAGGTCCATACAGGGAAACAGAAGAATGAGCATGCAGTAAATGCTGTCTGCTGTCAGTGGTGGCGAGGCAGGAGGTGGGCAAGGGGCCGTCAGGTCCCGCGCCAGGCTGCAGGCAGGGCTAAGGGAATACCCTGGCTTCTCTCCCCACGTGCGTGCAGGCATCTACTGAACGTCACCTGGGAGGGCCGAGACTTCTCCTTCAGTCCTGGTGGGTACCTGGTCCAGCCCACCATGGCGGTGATCGCCCTCAACCGGCACCGCCTCTGGGAGATGGTGAGAAGGGGGTGAGCCCAGGGGCCCTCCGTTTCCTTTCATTTTGTCCCCAGCCCCTCTCGTGCCCACGGCTGAGCAGCAACTCCCTTCTGTCCCTTATCCAGCCCCTCGTCCTTCGAGTCTCAGGTGAAACATTTCCCCTGGGATGTTTTCCAGGGCCTTAGATTGGGGGAGGCACCTCAGCCCCGGGCCCCCACAACACCCTGATCTCCCTCCACTGTAGAACTTACTAGGCACACTTACTGCAGAGTCCTGCCGCTGCAGGAGTAACCCACAGCTGTGCCGGCCAGACTGACATGTAAACAAACAGAATCTGGGGAGACTGGTGCCTGAGTAGAGCTGCGTGCAAAGCATTATGGGTATAGAGAAGAGGGCTAGGAATTAGCTCTGCCTTCAAAGGAGGAAACGGGGGAAGGCTTCACAAAAGCTGGGACTTTTGGGGTAGGTAGTGGGCATTGAGTAGGAGCCCACCCGGAGGGCTGCTAGCTGGTATAGACAGAGGGGCAGGAGGGCTCGGGGCATTTTTAAGTGCTGCGTTTGGTGGTGTGGAGACTGAGGACGACAAGTAGGATGGTGGAGGTGCTGGGTGAATCCCTTTGTGCCGAGGCTGGGGAGATGAGTGAAGTGAGAGACTCGGGAGTGGGCTGCAGGAAGACGCCGTGGGCCAGCAGCAGTGTGGAGGCTGGGCGGGAAAACACAAGGACTGGAACCGGGGAAGAGGGTGCAGGAAGCCCTCCTTCCGGCCCCTGCCCAGCCCCGTGTCCTGACTCTCCTGCTCTCCAGATGCCCTGCTCCGGGCCCTGCTCTGTCCTGCTCTAAGCATCTCTAGGTGTGGGAGGGGATTCTTGGCCCTGGTGGGTCCTGCCCAGAGACCTTCCCTAGAGGGCGGGGGTAGTAGGGCTGGAGGTCCCGGGCTGAGGCTGGTCACCCTCTGCAGGTGGGGCGCTGGGACCATGGTGTCCTCCACATGAAGTACCCAGTGTGGCCTCGATACAGTGCCTCCCTGCAGCCCGTGGTGGACAGCCGGCACCTGACGGTGGCCACGCTGGAAGAACGGCCCTTTGTCATCGTGGAGAGCCCAGACCCTGGCACAGGTGGCTGTGTGCCCAACACTGTGCCCTGCCGCAGGCAGAGCAACCACACCTTCAGGTCTGTGAGATCACACGGGAGGCCAGGTGTGAGCTGTGAGCTGCCGTGGGATGGCGGGCGCCCTCTGCTTGGGTAGGGGGGCGGGGTCCACATGTCAGGCTGGGCGGAGCGGCTGGCTCTGACCCCTGGTACTCCCCCGGTGGCAGCAGCGGTGACATGGCCCCCTACACCAAACTTTGCTGCAAGGGCTTCTGCATTGACATCCTCAAGAAGCTGGCCAAGGTGGTCAAGTTCTCCTACGACCTGTACCTGGTGACCAACGGCAAGCACGGCAAGAGGGTGCGCGGCGTGTGGAACGGCATGATCGGGGAGGTAGGCCCGCCCCCAGGGTCCCCCTGAACCCGCTCGCCTGTGGCCCAACTTCTTAGGGTCTCCCCTCTGGCAGGGGAGACTGGGCTGCCACCGATGCTACCCTCTGGGGTGGTCAGCACTGGAAGTGTAGAGGACCCCAGGTGGGAACAACGGAGTTGGCTGGTGGGTGCTGGAGGGGGCCGGGAGGAGACTGGGGCGAGGGCTCCAGCCTGGGGGCACCCCTCCTCCCGTGGCCCCAGGTATACTACAAGCGGGCAGACATGGCCATCGGCTCCCTCACCATCAATGAGGAGCGCTCCGAGATCGTGGACTTCTCTGTGCCCTTTGTGGAGACGGGCATCAGCGTGATGGTGGCTCGCAGCAATGGCACCGTGTCCCCCTCAGCCTTCCTGGGTGCGGCTCGGGTTGGCAGGGCTGGCTCTGGGGCAGAGGGCCCCATGAGCCTGGGGGTGGTGTAGGGTGGGGACTGGAGGGGAGTGGGCAAACCGTGGCTTCATTATGCGGGGCGGGAAAACCGAGAAGGCAGGCTGGCTTCAGCTCATGCCTGGTGGGCCGGGACGGCAGAACCAGGGGCGAAGCTCCCTGGGGCATTGGAGAAACCCCCCAGAACCTGCGAAATAGTGCTAGTTTCTGACTTGAGTAGGGAATCAGCATTCGTAGGGCAGCCCCGGTGCCAGGCGCCACGCTAGTTGCTGGGAGACAGCTAGAGCCCAGAGTGCCCCGTGGGAGGTCAGCTGGGACTTACAGTGCGGGCTTGACAGCCATGAGGACGGGTGAGCCCCTGAGCCAGGAGCAGAGGAGGGGATCAGGCTCCGCCCCTTCCTGCTGTGTGGCCTTGGGCGAGTCACTGAACCTCTCTGAGCGGGGTTCCTCGGCCATGGGTAAGACAACAGGTCACTTTATAGATGGGCATTGCGTCAAAGGAGCAGATGCTCGTGGCAGGAAGGACCTCTTACCCAGGGAGAATGGCAGGGTTTGTCAGAGACCGCAGGTCGGTCTCCCCAGCTCCTCGGGTCTTGGTGTCCGTGTCAGGATGGGGAGGAAGACTGGCCCCGGAGGCCCTGAGTCCAGGCAGAACAACCAGCTCATCCATGTCGGGCTGGGAGGGGCGTGTGGCCCACGGGGCTGGCTGGAGAGGGAGGAGAGGAGGTAGAGAAATCCCGCGGGCTTGCTGATGGGGCTCTGTGGGCTGAGGCTTGGGGGGCAGGGGCAGGGTGAAGCCGGGTGCAGGCAGGGGGATGGGAGAGAGCCAGGAAGGAAGGAGCAGGGGTACAGACCTTCTTTCTCTGAGAGGAAGTGGGAGTCGGGGGAGAGGGTGAATGAGAGGGAGGTGTCCTGTGGGCCGTGACAGGACCCTGTTCCAGGGCAGATGGGAGGGGGAGACCAGGAATGGTGGAGGGCCTGACCTCCCTTGGGGAGCGCGGTCTCTCCTGGGGCTCCGCTGCTTTGGGGGTCAGAGGCCCCTCTGCTCCGTGCCGGGCTGCTGGGTCCTACCTTGACTGTGTGCACCCCCTTGGCTGCACTCAGTGCTCTGGGCTGTGAGGGCAGAGGGCCAGCGCCAAGGCCGCTGAACCCCTTCCCTCTGTCTCCAGAGCCCTACAGCCCCTCGGTGTGGGTGATGATGTTTGTCATGTGCCTCACCGTGGTGGCCGTCACTGTCTTCATGTTCGAGTACTTCAGCCCCGTCAGCTATAACCAGAACCTCACCAGTGGCAAGAGTAAGCTCTCATCTGGGCCTGGGAGTGGGGAGCAGGGCTGGAGCGTCCCAGAGCGGTGGGTTCAGGGCCACAGGGTCCCTTCGGAGAAGGCCAGATCCCGGGGGAGGTCTGTGGCCATCGAACACAGGCAGGGGCCAATCAGATACGTGAGAAACAAGGTGAGTTGACTTGCCCTGGGGTGTAGATGGCCAGGGATGGTGTCCCCACCCCAAGACAGAGTGGGGACAGGAGCTGTGGAGTCGGGTAGGCTGAGACCCGAGCCCCTCTGTGCTGGACGGAAGGAGTCCCAGTGTCTACCCTCTCGCCCCCAGAGCCCGGGGGCCCGTCCTTCACCATTGGCAAGTCCGTGTGGCTTCTGTGGGCACTGGTCTTCAACAACTCGGTGCCCATCGAGAACCCCCGGGGCACCACCAGCAAGATCATGGTCCTGGTCTGGGCCTTCTTTGCCGTCATCTTCCTCGCCAGCTACACCGCCAACCTGGCCGCCTTCATGATCCAGGAGCAGTACATTGACACTGTGTCCGGCCTCAGCGACAAGAAGGTTCTGGGGCCATAGCCAGTAGAGGGTGGGGGGTGCCCAGGGCAGGGGCCGGCCTTGGGTGGGACACAGGACAGCTGGATGCAGCAGATTTTGACCAGAGACCAGGGCGGAAAGGAGCTGGGGAGCCTGGTTAGGCGGGGCCGGGTTGGGGCAGGGCAGAGATAGCGCAGGCCGCTGGCGGAGTGGTCCTGGGGAAGTCTCTCTTTGTCCTGGCCTCTGTTTCCCGACCTGTAACACAGGAGTGGCCTGGACAGAATCTAAGACCCTTCTGCCCTCACTGTGCAAGTTCAGACTATGGGCATGGGGTCGAGGGATGGGACTGGGCTCCGGGTGGGCAGCTGTCGAGGTGGGGCCTGGCGTGGGGGGCGGGGTTCGAAGCAGGGCCGCAGACGGTGGCTGCTCTCTGCCTGCAGTTCCAGAGGCCTCAAGATCAGTACCCGCCCTTTCGCTTCGGCACGGTGCCCAATGGCAGCACGGAGCGGAATATCCGCAGCAACTACCGCGACATGCACTCCCACATGGTCAAGTTCAACCAGCGCTCCGTGGA
This sequence comes from Mormoops blainvillei, assembly GCA_004026545.1. Classification (NCBI taxonomy): domain Eukaryota; kingdom Metazoa; phylum Chordata; class Mammalia; order Chiroptera; family Mormoopidae; genus Mormoops; species Mormoops blainvillei. The sequence goes on along the minus strand of PVJD01012874.1, from coordinate 8,736 downwards.
GGACGCGCTCACCAGCCTCAAGACGGGGTGGGCCCTCAGCCTCGCACTCGCCGTCTGTCCCTCCCCACATGTCTCCCCCGTGGCCAGACTCAGCTCTGTCCCTTCCCGAGAGACCCAGGTTGGGGACAGTGAGACTGGACTGTCCTGTAGGACTCCTGGGGGTGGGCGCTGAGGTCTTAGGGCAGAGTGAGGCTTGGAGCAAAAACGGTGGCTCGCCTGTGGTCCCAGAGGCGCAGTGTGCAGCCGTGGTGCTGACTAGGGGCAGGTCTTGCCCGAAGGTGGCGGTTGTGACCTTTGTAAGGTCTTAGGGACAAAGAGGGCTGGGCAGAGAGGGTGTGTTCCCTGGGGGCAGAGTCTCTCCTGGCCTCTCTGAGGAGGAGAGTAGGCGGGGTCCTCGAGCCACAGAAGGGACTCTTTCTCTCCATCCTGGACCCAAGGGAAGCAGAGAAGGCTCTGATACCCGTCCCTCCTGGGTGGTGGCCCATCTCATCAGGCCCCAGGTGTGGTGTCCCTACCCCATAGGGTCCCTGGCCTGAGGCCCCACCTGTTCCTAGGAAGCTGGACGCCTTCATCTATGACGCCGCTGTCCTCAACTACATGGCAGGCAAGGATGAGGGCTGCAAGCTGGTCACCATCGGCTCCGGTAAGGTCTTTGCCACCACCGGCTACGGCATCGCCCTGCAGAAGGAGTCCCACTGGAAGCGAGCCATAGACCTGGCGCTCCTGCAGTTCCTGGGGGACGGTGCGTGCTGCTGCCCCGGGGGTTGGGGTGGGTCCCAAGTGGGCCACGGAGCCCGGAGTCGGGATAGCTGCTCAACGGCTGGTCAGCACCAGCGTTTGCTGAGTCCCCAGGGCCTATGGGCAGGGAGAGGGCCCTGGGGTTGAGAGACCGGGGCGGTGTGTGTGTGTGTGTTGGGCAGAGGGTATTTGGAGGGACTGGATGGAGACCTGTGGAAGAGAAGGGTTTGCCAGGAGGGAGTGCGAAATAGTCCCCGAGGGGCAGGAAGACAGGAGGGAGCTCAGGCCACACAGTGGGGTTGGGGTGGCTGAACTCCTTCCTTTCACCATCTTGAGATCACCTGGGCAGTGCCAAGGGCCTGGCTAGTCGCAGAGTCAAGGCCCAGGCTTGCCTTGGCACCACGAGCTCCCATGTGTGAGGGATCCCCTGAACCTGCCCCCCAAACCCAAAGAACGCTTCGAGTTCCGAGTTCCAAGTTCCAAACGTACTAGATAAATAAAGGGCTGATTTTCCATGCATAGCATAGAGATAATAAAAGTGGTAACCATGAAAGTGCTTGTGGTCTCCTCGGGGGGCCCAGGCCCTTTGTCTGTGTGCCCAGCACCATGCCTGGCCTATAGTGGATCAGTGAGTGTTTGACAAACAAACGAATGATAATGTTTACCCAGCTAACAGGCTTTTACTAGGCATGCGGGGGATGGGTATATCGAAGGGTGGTCTTGCCCACCCAGCCCCAACTCTGCTTTCCTCTCTCCCTGCTCGTTGACACCCCCGATCCCCAATCATGTCCCCGCCTGGCTGATTCCTGTGCAGTCCTACAAGGGGTGGCACTCTGGTTCCAGAGCCTTCCTTGCTCAGACCTTGGGTGGGCATTGGGAGGGTCCTTACTGAGCTAAGCGTGCGCTCCCTCAACCCCCAGCAGGGGAGACACAGAAGCTGGAGACAGTGTGGCTCTCGGGGATCTGCCAGAACGAGAAGAACGAAGTGATGAGCAGCAAGCTGGACATTGACAACATGGCAGGCGTCTTCTACATGCTGCTGGTGGCCATGGGCTTGGCCTTGCTGGTCTTTGCCTGGGAGCACCTGGTCTACTGGAAGCTGCGCCACTCGGTGCCCAGCACGTCGTGGCTGGACTTCCTGCTGGCCTTCAGCAGGGTGCGTACCTGTCCGGCCTTAGACGGCGCCAGCACTAGACGCACGGAGCCAGATAAGTCAGAGCTAGCCATGGCCCATTTACAGATGTACCGTAGAGACCTGAGAGGCGGCCTCGCCTGCCAGCATCACACAGCCGAAGAGAGGCAAAGCTCTTTTCCAACGGGCAGGGCACCGCCCTGGAGCAGGGTGCTTTCGGGTTGGAATCTTCCCTGCCATTTATAAGCTGTGTGACTTTATGAGGAGTTAATGCCTTGGAGACTCAGAGAGCTCCTGGGTAAACTTACAGCAGCACAGTGCCTGGCGCACGGGTGGCGCGTAACAAGTGTTAGTTGCTTCGTTGGCCTGGGCTGATGCCTGGGACAAGGAGGTTGGGCGTCCCAGAGAGGAGGGTGCGCTAACAGTGTGTCTCCTACCTTCGCCCAGGGCATCTACAGCTGCTTCAGCGGGGTGCAGAGCGTGGCCAGCCCCGCGCGGCGGCCCAGCCCGGACCTCACCGCCGGCTCGGCCCAGGCCAGTGTGCTGAAGATGCTGCAGGCAGCGCGCGACATGGTGACTACGGCAGGTGTGAGCAGCTCCCTGGACCGCGCCACGCGCACCATTGAGAACTGGGGCAACCGCCGCGCGCCCCCGCCCCCCGCCTGCCCCGGCCCTCGGCCACCCACCCCTGGCCCGCCGCCCGACCCGAGCCCCAAGGGCTGGGGGCCGCCAGGCGGTGGCCGCGCGGCGCTGGGGCGCAGAACTCCGCAGCGCCTGGGCCGCCCTCCGACGCCACGGCCTCCCCTGCCCGACGTCTCCCGGCTGTCGAGCCGGCGGGCCTGGGAGGTGCGGTGGCCCGTACGGACCGGGCGCTGCGGGCGGCACCTCTCGGCCTCCGAGCGGCGAGCGCTTCCGGAGCGCCCCCTGTCGCCCGAGCGCTGCTACTACAGCTCCTTCCCTCGAGCCGACCGGTCGGGGCGCCCCTTCCTCCCTCTCTTTACGGAGCCCCGGGAGCCCGAGGATCTGCCCCTGCTCAGGCCAGACCAGCTGGCCCGTAGGGAGGCCCTGCTGCATGCCGCCTGGGCCCGGGGCCCCCGCGCGCGCCACGCTTCCCTGCCCATCTCGTTGGCGGAGGCTTTCGCTCCGCCCAGCTCGCTGTCCGCCAGGTGCGCTCGCCCGGCCTGCTGGCGCTTGGCGCAGGCGCAGGCGATGCGGATGCGGCTGCGGTCGTACCCGGAGGCCTGTCAGGAGACCGCGTGGGCGGGGGTCCCGGTCTGGCCTCACAGACAGCACGCCTGCCTCCACGCCCACGCCCACCTGCCGCTTTGCTGGGGAGCTGTCTGCCCTCATCTCCCAGCCTGTGGCAGCCATGGCCCCTGGCTCCCTGGGGCCTGGGGGCCTCCGGGGCACAGGGGCAGGACCCTGGGGCTGAGTGCAGGCTATAGGGACAGGGCAGGGCTGGGAGAGGTCAGCAGGGCGGACTGTGGGACGCAAGACTCCCTGGGACCTTGCACCTGGAGGCGGATCAACAGCTTGGAGTCAAAAGTGTGAGGTGTGGGCCACTTCTGTTGCCGCCGGCTCCACTCTCCACCTGGCAGTGCCAGTCAGGGGCAGGCAGGCTTGGACTTTTCTGACTTCTGCCATGAAACCTTGGCCATGGATCCCCGGTGACAATATCTTCCATGGTCAGTTGAGTGACCTCAGCAGCCTCAGGTCCTGGCGTGGGCTCGGTTCTTGCCGTCCTCTCATCTTGCCAAACCCTTCCCACAGATCCTGGAGGCACAGGAAGCAGCTGCTCTCCGCGGCCCGCTGTTGTTAGCCAGTTCCTGGCCCTGGCTGCCGGGGCTTGGTGTGGGTGCACGGGGGCTGGGACTCAGAGTTGGGGCAGGGCTGTCCCACTCCTTTGCTCCATCGGCTGCAGTTTCTTCTCAGAGTGTTGGGACATTAAACAAACCTTTTACAACCCCCTGGTCCTGGCTGCCTCATTCTGCGCCCTTTGGGCAACAGGGACACATGGGAGCACCCCAGGCAGGCGCCTGCCTAGAGCGGGCGGACTGCTCCCTCTGGGCGAGTATCTGGGAGGTGAGGCTGAGAAAAGCCTCCCGCAGCAGAAGCCACTTGGTATTCAGAGCCAGCGCCCGCCTGCCCACCCTGGTGCCGGATGTGACAAATGTGCTCAGCAAGGGGGCTCTGTTGGTGATGGATGCAGTTCATCCTGTCTCCTTGAAAAGCGAGACTGGTGCCCGGGGCTGTGGGTGTCCTCTCCTGCCAGGGGCCCTCCAGGGAGCCTGAGAGGGTCATGGTGGCATCGGCAAAGGGAGGCCCGTTTTGGGGAGGCTGCTGGGCTCTCCCGGGCCCTGGCCGCGTGCGTTCCCTCCATGATGGATGCGCAGGCCCTGGGAGCCCGGCGGCACAGGTGGCTTTGTGGTTTAGGCCCAGCTCGGCCTCACTGGTGCGGGGCCTCCCTGGAAAGGGGATCAGGGAATTGGCGCACAGCCTCAGTCCTGCATCCTAACCTTGGGCCCCCGGCCCTACCTCCTTTCTCTGTCCCATGCCATCAGCCCTGGTCCTGAAGGCTCTTGCTTACAATTCTCGATGCTTCCACATCTGCGATTACATTTAGCTCCCATAATGACCCTGTGAAGCAAGCAAGCAAGCAAGTGAGCACACACTCATCCTTCCATTCATTCCACGGCCCTGGGAGCGGGGTCGTCGCCACCAGACCCTTTCTCAGCCACAGAGCACGCGAAGCCCGAGGCCCCGCTGCCCCAGACGGGTTCGATGAGGCAGGGCCGGAGTGAGCTCCGTGTAACAGGGAGGAGGCCGGGGAGGGCAGCCCTGCCCAGTGCCCTTCCCTGCACGCCTCCTCGCTGGTCTCCTCTTTGGTCTCCAAAGGCTCCATGGCTGGAATCGGGCCATGAGAACTGGAAATTTTTTGTTTGGCTTTTAGGGCTGAGATGGTAGAGTGTGGGATATGGCTAATACCGTCCCATTCTTGGCTAGAGAGGCTGACTGCCCCTAGAATGGGTGGCCTGGTCCATTACTGTCCATTTCATGTTTTCTGCCCGATGGAGTTTCGGGGACCCAGGTCCAGGGTCAGGGCAGGGGGTGGGTGCTCTGCCTCTGGCGGCGGGTGCCAGTCTAGGTGAGTGCCAGAGGCCCGTGCCCTGGGAGCTTGAAGTTGGTTGCAGCCACTGGTGGCGAGAGGGTTAACTGTTGGCCACCAGCCCCTGACCCCTCATCCTTCCTGGGTCTGAGTGCAGCTCTGGGCGGAAGGCGCAGCAGGTGAGGCTGCGAGGAGTCACGAGGTCTGGGCTGCTCTGCGCTCAGTGCCCAAGATCATTAATAACCAAGAACTGGAAAGATAATTAAAAGCCAAATGTGGAGCTGAGCCACCTGCTGGCTGGCTCCGGGGACGGGCCGATCCTGCTCCCGGGGCCAGGCTCCTGGCTGCCTCGTTCCTTCTCTAGGAGCGAATTGTGAGGACAAGTGAGCCCGAGAGGGATTGGGGGCAGGAAGGAGGCCTTCTGCAGGTTCAGAGCTGGATGGGCCTGGCTTCCCTGCCTGCCGCTTGGAGCCGCTGCGATGCCCCCTGGCCCTCTTGGGGGCACCGAGGAAGGGCTCTGCAGTATCAAGGGGACGGGACAAAGCCTGGCCGGAGAGAGGGAGCCGACGTGTCAGAGGGGCTGTGGCTGCTCAGTCATCGTGAGCCAGGGCCTGTGTAGCGACGGGCAAGCTGAGCCCACCCAGGCAGACGCCCCAGGGCTGGCTTTTGGCGGGACACAGGAGGAGGAGCCTGTGCGAGCTCGTCTCAGGGGCAGGACATCTTCACTATCTCCCCCGGTCCCTCCCTCTGCTGCCCTCGCTGTTTCCTCACCTCAGCAGCTCATGGCCGACACCCCTTTTCCCTGGGAGCCCGATGTGTGTGGGGGAGGGGGCGACGAGCTCAGGACAGAATGGGCATGACGGTGCCCTTGATCAGGAGACCCGGCTTCAGTCCGGCTCTTTGAAAGGGGACAGCTGTCCGTAACTTTCCTGGGGGTGGGGAAACAGGAAAGCGCTCTAGACCCCGAAGAATGCATTTCCCGTTTCTGAATTGTAGAAGGCTGTGCTGAAGAACACGCTTGACTAGGAGGCTATGAAACCCGTGGGGTGCCTGGGGCCCCAAACCGGGGGTCCTCAGTGAGTCGGGGGCTCTGTGGCTCCCAGGGCAGCTGTTGCTGGTGTGTGACAAGGGAGCCGGCATCGGCACAGATTAGCTTTATTGAGCACTTCTGTGCCAGGCACTGAGCTCAGTACTTCGGTTCCCACAACCTGTCGGCGACACAGCCCTCTTGTCCCTTGTCACAAGCGGCGGGAGAAGGGCATGGACGGGGCAGCTCTCACGTCTAGGTGTGCGCTGTTGAGCCCTAGGCGAGGCTGCCAAGGTCCACGCACGAAGTACCCAGCGCTGTGCCTGGCACACGGCAGGCACTCCCCTGTTATTCTCCCGTTCTCCGATCGACACCGCGGGCCCCGGGGAGAAGGGATGGTGAAGCTCCCTCCTGCAGCCCTGGATCTTGGTCTCAGAAGAGCTGGCTTTTCAGTGGCCATTTGCCTGGCCGAGCCAGGCGTCAACCCCACTCAGGACCTGGTCCCCGGACAGGTACGGCGTCGGGCTCCCGCTTGCCCAGGCTCTCCCAGACCCAGAGTCTGGCGCCGCCCGGTTCTTCTCCTCGGGCTGGTTTCCCATGAGCTGGGGGCAGCCGGTCCTCCCCCCTCTGTGACTTCAGCCGCAGCCTGTTGCTGAGGCAGCTCCCGGCCCCCGTGTGGCGAGAACAGCTGTGTGGCTAAGGGCCTGGCACGGTGCCTGCTGCCCACCTTCCACCACTCAGCAGTGCCTCCCCGCCTGTCACCTGCCATCTGCCCCATCCATAGGCCCAAAGCTGCCTCTCTGGCCTTAGGTGAGGGAGGAGGCAGGAGCTGCTGGCACGTAGCTCCCGTGTTTCGGCAGGGGACGAGGCAGAGAGCGCTGCTCCCACCTTGACCTGGGTTGGCCTCAGGGCCAGACCGGGGCAGTCTGGGCAGATGATGCTGGGTGAGGGCTGCCATTTTCATCCTCCTCCACAGCGAAGCTTGTGCCTGGGCCAGGCTGGGCTGGCATCCTCTTCTGCCTTCCCACCACCGACCCCCTGGGGCCCCTCTAGAGGATGGAAACCATGACCCAATCGCCCACCTCACCAGGCAGGTGTAGAAACAAATGTGCTTGGTGAATCACCTGGGATGTGTCCTCTCCCCCAGGCGCCAAGCCCCGTGGTTCTCCGCGGGCGAGAGGGAGGCGACCCCTCTGACCTCTAGTGGGACAGACGGCAGGTGCACAGGGAGGTGCACAGGACCCAGATGGGCAGCGGGGAGCACCAGCTTGCCATCAGCGATGCGGTCACCTCGGGCCCCTTCTCCCCAGGCCTGGGGGTGCCCAGCTCCGAGGGGACTGCAGCCACAAGACTCTGCTGTGGCTTCAGGCCGCCACATAAATCCACCTGGGCCTTACGACGCTAATAAATTCACATCTGAAATTTCTTTGGGAGCCTGGAGACGCAGGATGATTTAATTTGCTTTGTTGTTAAACAAAAGGGAACGTGATTGGCGAAAGGTCAGTACAGATGTTTTAACTGAGTTTTCAGCAAACAGTGGGGCAGCTCCGGGGAGGGCCCGAGCCACAGGGCTGGTCCACTTCAGAGCCCCCCTGCTCTGCCCACCTTGGGGTAATAAGGGCCTCCTGGAAAGAGGACACAATGGCGGATGGAGAAGGGGCATCTGTTTTTCAGGTAAATGGAAAAAGACGACACAGAGGAACAAGATGGGAGCTGAAAATGTGTGACCTCGGTGAGAAAGACTGTGGCCAATTATGACACGAGGTTCTCACAGGCTGGGGCGGCTGGGGTCCAAGGTGGGGGGGGTGTTTCCTGGGGACCCCCCACGTTCCTGCAAGTCCCTCGTGTCCATCTGCCCTCCCCTGAGACCCAGCACGGCCACGCTGTCCAAGGCACTGAAGCCGACGCAACGCGGAGGGAGGCTGTGGGGGGTTTCTACCGGGGGCCGCGCAAGGCACCGAAGTCAGAAGAGGAAGGGGCGGGTGCCTGAGGTCCCGCCTGCGAGAGGCGGCGCCAGGCCCAGCTGCTCTGGGCTCCGGGCCAGGCGGGCCGGCCCCCGGCTGGGGCAGCTGGGGCGGGTGGGGAGGGAACCCCAGGTCCCAAGACAGAAGGCACATTGAAAACTTAAGAATTCATTGGTCGCCTGCTTTCGAGGAAGGCTGCGTACATGATTGTGGCAGGGTGGGGGTCCCAGAGAGCTGGCAAAGTGGGTGGGACCTGACCCTCCTTCCATGGGAACGGTGGCCGGTGACCCACCTCACCCCGCGGCACCCAGGGGACATGAAGTGTGTGAACACGGAGCCCCCGCAGCCTGGCTGGACAGGGAGCGGGCCGCTCACTGCCACATGCCCAGGGCACTCTCAAGTCACTGCAGTGGCGGGTGGGGTGGCTCCCCTTTAGTGGCCCTTATACACTGCCCCCACACTGCGGGAGGCCCCGAGAGCCCCAGTAGGGCGGTAGCGGAGCAGGAGAACACCTCTGGGGGTCACAAGCTCTGAGCTTTCAACCAGTGCACAAGCAGCTGTGCCCTGGGGAAGGGCTGCTCCTGATTCATCACAAGCACAGCCCCACCCAGGAGCCGATGCCCACGGCAGGGCCCTCACAGCTCAGGTCTGGGGACCCTGGTGCCAATTAGCACCTCCTGTTCTCGTCATCAGGGCAGGCCAGGCAAGTGGCACTGGGCGACACCAAGCCTGGTGGGAAGGGGGGCCCTGCACGGCAGTGGCAGGAGCA
>PVJD01012873.1:0-37201 GCA_004026545.1 Mormoops blainvillei | reverse complement strand
ATATTTTACAGCAATTAAAATGAATAAATTAACTACAAGTATAAATATGAAAAAGTCTTAAAAACACAATGTTAAGTGAGGAAAAGCAACTTGGAAAAGAATATACATAACATGGTACCACTTGCACAGCATTTACAAACATGAAAATAACATATAACCTTAATATTTATATTTAATAAAGGTATAGTATTCATATTTAGTAAAAGTGTACATGGTAGTCAACAATGCATAATCTTTTTATTTCTAAAAGTATGCATGGCAATGATGAAGAGCAAATTTCAAATATCACATTTCTTCTGGGGAAGGATAAAGAAGATGCAGTCAAAGGAAGCATCCACTGTATTAATCTTATTTTTAAAAATTATCTATCTACCTATAACAAATATGGCAATATGGTAAGGTTTATAAAAAACTGGAACGTAAAAAAAGGATGTTCACTACATTATTCTCTAATTTCTCTATTAATTCAAAATAGTTCATAACAAAATAAAATAAATTAAATTATAAACTTGGTCATAACTCTTAAAAAAATAAGCTACAGTACTCTGACATTGGTCACCTACTAAAGTATAAGATGTGACAAAACATGTATTTTTCACTGACATAACCAGCAATATAGGCAGAACACTCTTATTTAAACAATTGGCTTTGTCCAGAGAGGCATGAATAGGGTAACTGCGCTTCCCTGCTGAGGACACACACTGGTGTTTACGTGAGGTCTGCATCAATGTATATCGGATTCCAGGCTTGAGGCAGAGCACCTGGGCAGTCACAGTCAGCAGAAATTAAAGGAAGCGCTCTATAAACCACTGACATGATCAACTACATGCCATTTCCTTTCTAGATTTTTTCTAAACTAGGTATTATTAAAGCTGGAGAAATGTCTTGGATATTAAAGGATAAACATTTAGCACACTGAAATTAAAGCTACAAAGCGACCCATGGTGGGTGTGGCTCAGTTGACTGGAGCATCGTCCTTTAAACCGAAAAACTACAGGTTCAATTCCCAGTCAGGGCAAATATCTAGATTGTGGGTTCAGTCCACAGTCGGGTGCATATGGAAGGCAACCAATCAATGTTTTCTCTTCTCTTCTTTTCTCTCTCTCTCTCTCTCTCTTTCTCTTTCCCTTCCCTTCCCTTCCCTTCCTTTCCTTTCCCTTCCCTTCTCTTCCCTTCCCTTCGTCTTCCCTTCCTCTTCCCTCTTTCTCTTACCCCTCCCAACCCTCCTCCTCTGTGGAATGAATAAATATATCCTCAGGTGAGGATTAAAAAAAAAAAACACGCTAACTACGAAGCAAAAGCAGATGTTGTCTGGAGATTAATGGCAGGAAAACAAAATCAGACCTGATGTTCCAGAGCTAAGCCCGATACTAAAGCGACTGTCATTTTACCTGAAAGAATCAATCAGTAACTGTTAGAGACAAGAGAGTTCATAACACTCAACAAAATGGAATTAGTAAGAAAATGGACTAGAATCCAGCCCTCAGGCATCTTATTTCAAAATAACATATGTATCACTTATAGAACAAGTTTATAAAATTCTTTGGGTAAAAAGGAAAAATGTCAAGTCTTCGAGGCAAACACAGAGAAAGCACGAGCCCCTTCACAGAAATAAATTACAGCAGTCCTCGCCTGCTCATGCCCCTTATGGCTGAGGGGCCCCTTTCAGCGGTACAGCGCCTGCGGTGCTCACCTCTGACCCAGCATCATTAACCCCTGCCCTCCGCTCCATAATTCTCGTTTCTCCAGGAGGCTGTCCACACAACCACTTCTTCCTTACACCAGGACAGCACTCACTCCTAGGGGGTATGGAGAGTAAATGTGAATGTATTACTTTCCCGTAGGACAGTCTGCTGCGTGACTTGTAAGAACATTCAGTCATCAGTTAGAAAGGTGCATTTCAGCTACTGCTTTCATGCCACACGAATGCCAACCACATCTCAGTATAAAAAAGCAAAGGTTGCCAAACTTTTTAATAAAGGATCAGATAGTACATATTTAGGCATGTGGGACATTTGTCACAACTACTCAACTCTGCTTGTGTATGGCAAAAGTACCCACAGTATGCACACAGGTGAGTATGACTGTTTCAATAAAACTTTATTTACAATGATCTAAAGCAATTGAGCACACTTTGAAAGAGAACTGTTCCTTATGACTATGTGAGTTCACTTCACTTTTTAAGGCCTGATTCAATCCCAGTCTTCAGCAAATATGCATTAATTGCTTATACTTAAGAGATGTTCCCCACGATGAAACCTTTCTATCTACTCCTTTGAGCCCCACTGCTTTATTTCTTCTGAAAAAAAAAAAAAACCCCAAAACCCACACATTTATAGCCTTTCAGAGATTAGGGAGTCCTTTTAAAAACTGATGAAAGCTTTAAATACTTGCCAAGAAAAACACACATACATATGCATGTAATTTTTTATCCAATTTCACAGATACCCTGAAATTACCTGGAGGTGAAAGCAATATGTCCAAGGACTCCAGGCTTGTTTCTGTCTTACCTCTTGAGTTACTTATCTACTGCTGCATAACAAATACCCCAAAACAGGGCAGCTTAAAATAACAAACATCTCAGTTTCCTTGGGACAGGAATCTGGCGACAGTTGATCTGGGTTGGTTCTGGCACAGTTTCTCATGAAGACTGCAGACAAGGTGAGAGTGGGGGCCATGGCCATCTGAGGGCTGGACCGGAGCCCCACTGTCATGGTGCTGACAGCTGTATCCCCCCAGAAAGGGTGAGCTAACACAGAGCAAGGAGGAATCCACTGTGCCTTTCATGACCCACTCTCAGAATTCATACTCTGTCCCATCCACCGTGCCCACAAACAGTTCTATTCAGTAAGTTCACAAGCAAGGGGCAGAGGAATTAAATGGTACCTTTTAAAGGGAGGAATAAAAAATGTGTTGACATACTTTAAAATGATCACACACCTTCAAAAACCCAACGATGCTAAGAAGGTGGGATCATGTTTAATCTTCCTAGAATACCTAGCACCATGCTTAATAAATAAATACCTGGCAGTGACTCATTAACACACTGCATGAGGCAGGGGTCAGGCTGTTTTTCATAACAGTCCTGTGTATTTGGTAGCCAACCATTTTCAGAAGTGTCTAAATAGAATCATTAGTTATTTTACTTTCACAAGTGAATTAAACTATAAAATGAAGAATGGATGATGATCCCTGAGCTATGCTCCCACAGCCTACAAGTAAATCTTCCTCCTCCAAAAATTCTGGCTAAGGAAGATGTTATATAAGAAAGTAAAAAGAATAAATTTTGTGGCTAAGGAGGATTTATAATTTTGAAAATTAAAAAATAAAAAAGAACGAAAATGTAGCAATCCCGAACCAATTAATATTTACCTTTCAAACTGGTTGAAAAAATACTTTCTTCCCCTGAGGATTTCCTGAATTCCCAACTTTTGGAATTTCCCCTCAAGGCTTTCACCAAGGCTCAGGTTATCTATGAACCTGCCGAGCACAGGGCCTCAGGAAGTAGGGCCTCCAGGCACAATCCACAAGGTGGTAGAGAGTTAGATGTACATGTCCCATTAGCATTAATTAGTGTCACCTGCAAAAGTCCCAAGTGCATCAATAAAAAATGAAGATTTCATGTATAAAACCAGTTCTGAGTTAAACTTTTAAAATTAAATTTTCTTCTGTTTCAATAGATTTCAAAGTAAACATGCACAGAGTTTGTATAAATATTCCAAGATGTCAAGTAATTCCTCAAGTATTTATAGGTCACGCCTCCAAGGTAAAGAAATAGCTGTGGTTAGTTTGTCTCTGAGGCTTTTACTAAGAACTAGCTTTGCATTTTGGGTATTTTTCATGTAGTCACCAGGTAAGTGGTGATGTCCTTCAAAATACATAATAGTAGATATAGATTAGTCCCATTCCTAGATTGTATGTTCTATAAGAGCAAGAGTTTTGGAGTTTTTATTCACTAATGTGTACCTATCACCTAACACACCATCTATAGTTGAATGCATGAACAAACCAACCAATAAACCTTCCACCTTATCTGTGTATAAAAGAGGGCAGGGTTCTTATGAGTGTGTGTATATGTGTATGTGTGTGTTAGAAAAATACGATTTATTATTTAAGTGGCTTAAAACATTTTAACCTTTAAACAGTAAATATAAATTCTTTTATGAATTCCCCTTGCTGGATATAACCAAGCTATACCTAGCATACACTGACACCTACCGGCTGATATGGAAAATGGTTTCTGTGTATGTGTATGTACATACTCCAGTCTCTTTATTAAGCTATTATTTTCCAATTCTGGTTCAATTAATATCAGAAGATCTCTCTTGCTATATTCATTCTGCTCTCTCTCTCTCTCTCTCTCTCTATATATATATGATCTTACGCAATTTCTCAAAAGTATATCTTTGGTTCCAGTGTTCCCATGAAAAAGGGTTGTGTGATCAGGTAATGTAAAATTCACAAGTGTTAGGTACGTTATGTTCTGCTTAGCAAATCACAAGGAACTTTAGAATATTAAAGTGCTGAGCAGTATAGCAGTAAAATATCTCTATACAATTTCACTGTGCTCAATGCTTCACAAACTTGTTTAATATCAAAACAACAGTAAGCAATAATTATTGCACAGTAACAACCTCATTTAGTATTTTTTGACTAGCCCTTTTTTTCTCCCACAAAAAAGAAAACCCTATTAATATCTTTTTGAAATTTATTTTAGGGAATACATTCTGCAATTTCTCTTTTGCTCAGGCTATCTATCACCTCTTCAACCTTCTGCCTTCTCTATGAAATTTTCCTTAATTAGAACTAATCAGAAAGTCCCTTGTTTGGCTATTATAGGATGTACCTTCTAGAGTTTTTATGTAATTGGTCAGTTTCCAAGGATAAACATTGAGACCCTGGAAATAAAAATTCTATCTCATTTATATTTTTATCTTCCATATCTCAAAGCAGATTTTACACACCAGAAGCCTAAGTGAATGTCTGTTGAACTGAATCTGATGCTAAGCAACGTATTCATTAAATTCTTGTTGGAAAAGAAAACTAAGCCTTCAGTTTATGAGAAACTTAACACAATAAAAAGCCTGAGATCATACTCTTTAAAATGCTCACGTGTTCCAAAGTTGTGGAATTACACCATGTTAAGCACACCTATCTCAGAGATGAGGAAATTAAGGGTCAGAGAAGAGACTGTCACTTGGATTGGCAAAATAGCCAGTCAATGTCAATGGGAAATCTGGGACTCGAATGCATGTCTGACTCCGGTCCCATACTTTTCCCAGTATAAAATGCCAAATGTCCTCCTATAACTTCTAGGTGCCCCAAATGTTTCAGGTCCTGTCAATACCAAATGCCCTAACAATCACCCCCAACTACAGATGGGGGAATGATTTGCGTGACTGTCTTATTTCAGTGTGCTAAAGTCCCATGCCAGATAAGATTATTAAATTTAAGAAATAAATTTCTACAACTGTATCACAAAGTCCCATGATCAACTCAACTTTTTCAATTAAAAGATAGTATGGTCATTTTAATCATGTTCTAGGTTCTCTGTTTTCTTCTAGAATGCATTTGCTGAGTTATATGCAACCATTACTTTAAATATACCTATAAGCATCTTAAGAACTATTTAAGAATTTTGCTAAAAAAAAAGGTATTTTAAAGCAATCTCCTACCCTAAGGTTGTTTTTGTTGCAGCTGTCTTTAAATGCAGACCAAATGACTGCATCAGAGGTAAAAAGTGGCTGATAAGCCAAGGTGGACCTGGAGGTTTTGCAGTGGTTAAGTCAATTACCCCGCTGGGAAAAGGGTGGATTGAGGGTACAAGTAGCTATTGGAATTAGGTTCAAAGAAGCCCAGGAAAGTAGATAAAGTAGAAGCCCCAAATGAGAACTCGATGTGAAGAAGAGTGAAAAAATAAAGTATTTGTAAAGGATCCCAGTGTGCAAGTTAAATGTGAAAAAGAGAGGGCGGGGCTCAGCCCAAAAAAGATTAATGGTTTGAAGCCATTGATCGGTGGATGGTGATATGGAGATAAACTAAGATGGGCTTGAGGGCAGACAATTAAGAATGGGATTTGCAACCAGCAGGGAAAGAAGAGTAGATACTGAAATTAGGTTTAGAAGCAGTAGCCAAATTTAGGCTCCATTAGGTAGATAAGAGGAGTGGATTAGTTACTCCTACTCAGGGGCTTTCGGGAGTTTTGATGGTATAATTCTGAAGAGTCCAAAAGTAGTGCTTCGTAAATAAATCATTTCCACTGTTATTTTTGCTTCACAGGCAGTTGTTTTAGATGCTAGTCTGCAAATACTGAAACAAGAAACGCCTGTGGCAGACATAAGCAAGGGTTTTCATGACAGACTTTTTTTCAATCCTAAATCTACATCTTAGCTGTGCCTCATTGGGTAAGTAACCTCAGTTTCTGTAAAGGATGGTAACCAGAGCTCTTCCCCACAGCGATGCTATGAGCATTCAATGATAGAATCTATTTAAAAACTTAGCACATCTGATGCACAGTAAAAGCTCAATTAATAATAGTTATTTCATTAGATTGTTAAAACCACATTATCCTTAAAGATTTTAAAGAGGAGGATGTTTATATCAAGCCCACAGAAAAGAGCACATAGCTGCACAGTAAACAAAAACATTACCCACAAGGAAAAGAAAAGTAGGAAAGCCAGTCTACGGTGTCCATATAAAGCTCATTTGAATCCAGAGGCACTGACTCAGAAAACTCAACTATATCTCACCCATGCTCTTGGCTTTAATTATGGCCAATATGTAGATGACACACAAATTTACTAATCCAGTCCAGATCTTTCATCTGAACTCCACATCTATATATTAACTTTCTATTTGTTACTTTCTCTTGAATGGCTCAGAGGTGCCTCAAACTCAACTTGTATAAAACTGAACCTCATGATCTTCCCTCAAAACTTGATTGTCTTAAACATTATTTATTCCAGTAAATAGCTGTCCATTTCCAAAGTACAATCTGTAACCAAACACTGCGATATTACTAAGTATCTCTCAAATGTATCTCAGCTTCCGTCACCCACTATAACCATTTCTCTTGGGCTCCTGCAACAGCTTCCTATCTGATCTTACCTTACCCAGCTGTTCTCTGGGTGGCTGCCAGAATAATCTTTCTTAATTATATATCAAACCATCTCAACCTGCTCTCTAAATAAAACATTCAATAGATCCTTACTGCTCTTAGGATGAAAACAAAGACAAAACTCTTTGACCATGTCCTTTAGGATCCTGAGCTGGTCTGGCCACTCCCTAACCTATCCTGTTACTCGCTTCAGAGCGACCTTGGCCTTCTTTCCATCCCTTCACTTGCTGTGCTCTCTCCCCCCTCAGGTTCTTTTGTATTGCTTTTTCTCTTGCCTAGAGACTCTTCTCACAGTTAACTATTCTCTTCTTTCAGGTATCAGTCAAGCATCAGTTCTTCCTGGAATCTTAACCTAACCAAGTTGGTCTCTCTCTATGATTTGCTCTCATAGTACCATGAACCTCTCTGAGGTAGCACTGATCAGGCTGCAGGTTTACATTTTTTGTCTTTCCCAATGGACTTTAACAAGGTCTGTGATGCAAGGCATCACATCTCTTTTGTTAAATACTGTATTCCCAGCACCTATCACAGTATTATGCATTTCACAAATATTTGTTGAATGAATAAAGGAATGCCTTCAATACCTGAGGTTGAAAACTTTTCTGTTTCATGTACAAAATCAGTGGATCCTTGAAATCTAGTCTCTCTGGATTGTCTAGTACCACTGAAAATACCTTTTCCCGTTGCATGTAAATTACCTAAAACGGCTTTGCAGGAGGAATTCCTAGCTCTAGCTTCTCTCCAATTCACCCTATGGAAAGTTGACAGGTTGCTGGGGCAACATCTTCTTAAGTCCAATCAAGATGTTAACAGGAAAAGATGCCAAGTAAAAAATGAGACTAAACAAGGAAAGGGATACTTGAAACCATTGCATTTGAGGAAGTTTCGCTTGGAAAAGAAAATCTAGGAGTGAGTGTCAGATTATTTGACTATCTGAAGAGCTCTCATGTTCAAGAATTAGCAGATTTTTGGTAGCTCTGGATGAGAGTTCCTAGGAGGCAGATTTCAGCCTGATGAAAGGAAGACCATTCTACAATTAGCACTATCTCAATATGATCGATTTTGTAAGTAATAACTTTGCTGTGACCCTGTGAATTCAAGCACAGTCTAGTGAAATGCTTAGTATATAGAACAGTGGTTCTCAAAGTTTTTAAAAAATCAGCTCTGGAGTCCTTCTTTTCTCCAAACAAAAGCTTCAAAGGAGAACCTAGTATGTTACACAGGTAAACGGAAGCATGTCGGTGGGTAGAAGGTTGCCCTCCCTGTACATTCCCTTGCCTTTTTTCATCCAGTACCCACCCCTTGCCCCTTTTTTCTCTCACAGGTCATAACTACACTTGTCTAACATTCTTTCATCAGAAGGAAACCAGATCCTTCCCCCAAGAAATAACCCCTCAAGTAAGTAATCCCAAGAGATTAATTGCTTGTCACAGGAAATCTGCTTTGACTGGAATCTACAGGAAAAAGCTCACTTTTACTATATGTCATGGCCTTATTTCCTGTATCTTCTTTAATGATTATGAATGAATTTATGAATAATATAGGAATTCCAAATGAAATGTTTGAATTGGCACCAGTGTACTAACACGGTCCACTTGGAGGAGGGGTGTTTACCAATCACTAACCAAAGAAGTACATGCTCAACTTGCTTCATAATGACCAACAGTCTCTGCATGAATGTGTCTGGGTGATGATGTGGTACTAACAGACAAATATATGAAAAGTGTTTTCCAAGGAAGCATTTCATTTTCCCAAAGGTATCTGATTACTTCTCTGTATTTTCAATTAATTTCCTTTCACTGGAATCCTGTTCTAAGAAGCTAAGGCAATGGACTTCCGGGGGAAAAAATCACATTGTATCCTTAAATCCTCATATATCACATCAGGTATGAGCATACTATAAATCAGAAGTTTCTACTACTGATGTTACATATTAAGATGAATAATATTCACTGGCTGTGGTATATGTAAGCAGTATATTTTGGGGAGTAATCAAAATGCTGACATACCAAACTCTAGGGAAATGCTCTTGGGGAAGAATATACATTTATAGTGACATTGTCGGATATCCTAAAATTTTATGCTGAGGGGCTATATAATATAACAAAAAAGTACTAAATTTGGAATCATGACAAGCTACTCTAATTCTGGCTCTATCACCAACTAACAAACTAACTGTACTTATTTTTCTTATTGTGGCTCAGTTGCTCACTTATAAAATATAAGATTTGGACATTCATATCTGAAATTTAAGTTTATTGTACTCTGTAAAGTCAATGTCCATCCCTAATTACAGTGTACTTGACAATGTCACCCTGTGAATCCTATGTGAGGAAGTAGAAGACACTCACATGAGATGATTTCATAAAGTGTTCTTTAGGGGTTGGTGACACCGACTCAATCATTCATTCTAGCAACATATTCACACACCATCTAAATAACATGAAGTGTTTTAGCAGATTATGCAATTATCAAATAACAAGTCTTGGATATTCTGCTGGATAGGAAATTAGCATAAATTAACATTTTGTTTTATGTTTTTAATCAATCAAAAGAACAAATTCCTCTAAATCTCCTCAAAACCACCTAATTTTACTTCCAAAGTATTTCAGGCAATGAGTCTGCTTCATCAGAAACAAAGCATCACAATTAAACAGAGTTTGGCAATGATTTCTTGGACATGACACCAAAAACATAGGCAACAAAAGTAAAAATAGACAAATGGAACTATATCAAACTTAAAAACTATTGTGTGCCAAGGTATCTGGTCAAGATGGTGGTGTAGGTAAACACAGCTCGCGTTCCCCCAAAACCACACTAAAGTTACAATTAAAGATTAATTGTACAATTACAGAAAAATCTTCATTCAGAACCATCAGAAATAGAGCTGAATGGAAGTTCTACTACTACGGAATTAAAGAAGAATCACATTGAGGCTGGTATGAGGGGCGGAGAGGCAGAACGGGCTGCTCCCACACCCATACGTGGTGGATAAAAATCAGGAGGGATCTCAGGAGTGAGGAGTCCCAGCCCAACTCCAGGCTCCCCCGTCCAGGGTTCCAGTGCCAGGAAGATGAGTCCCTGTAACTTTTGGCTGTGAAAATCAGTGGGGATTGAGGCTGTGGAAGACAAAAACTGCTGGAGTCTCAGGCAGTTCCTTGTAAAGGGCCCACGCATGGACTTACTTCGACTCATTCCCTCTGTGCTTTAGTGCGGGGTAGCAGATGGCTGGGGCTGGTGGAGGGTCAAGGACCTCTGCAGGGTTGTTAGGCAAGTGTCACTCCCCCACCCCACCAGGCCAGCTGTGCTGCTCTTGCACAAGACCTTGAGTAACAGAGCTCAGAGTCCGTGTGCAACCTGCCAGGCCAAGTGCCATGATGGCACCTGAGGACATGGCTCTGGTTCCTGGAATAGTAAACACCCAGGGTTCCAGTGGAAGCTGCCAGTCTGAGCCTTGCCTCCGAAGCAAGGGTCACGTCTGAAATGTTAAGGGGTTTGCATAATGCATATAGGAAGGAACTTAAGTGTTTGATATCAGGGCAAGAGTTGGGGAGCACATTTCTTCCAGACAGAAGTGCTGGCAGAGGCCATTATTCCTTTTCTGAGCTCTCCCCCAGCAGAGCCACAGAGCCTGCTAGTGGAGGCCATATTTGTGTCTCCACCAACCTGGCTCACACTGTTTGCCCCACCCTGATGATTCCCTGAGGTTCCACTCCACCCATTTTCAGGCTCACCCAAGCTGTGTCCAGTGGCTTTTTCATACAAATAGCTTGTTTTGGCTCATGCTTCAGATATTCCTAAATTCTCTCGAACAAGCAGCAACTTGCTTCAGCGAGCCCTGTACCTCTTGCTAAGTGGCCCCATGTCTGGCACTAGCAGCAGCAGCTAACCTTGGTTGATAGCCTGACCTTGCTTGGGCACCTCCAAGTGTAGCACAAGTAGCAGCCATCTACAGATCACTGTATAACTTATGCTGGGTAGCCCTAAGCAGAACACAGGTGGTGGCTGACCTTGGCATGACCTCCTTGAGGGTCCCAGAGCCATTACACCCAGTGGACAGCTAAGACCACGACAGAGCCACCCAACCACTTCTACAAGTGACACATTCAAGGGGCAAACTCAGTGAGCACCAAAGCCCTGCTAAAGTAAGTCCTGCTCTATGGAGTGGGCTTTTGCACAGCTGATCCTCCACGGTGGTCAGAGACTGGTAGTCAGTAGTCATAGCCAGTCCTTGCAGCATATTGGCCTGGGTAAATCCCTCCTATTGACCTGCCAAGAGCAATCATGGCTCAACTACAAGAGGAGTCTGTATGCAGTGGGTACACCTTGAGTCCCCAGCTTAGACGATAGGG
The DNA here is from genome assembly GCA_004026545.1 of Mormoops blainvillei. Lineage (NCBI taxonomy): Eukaryota > Metazoa > Chordata > Mammalia > Chiroptera > Mormoopidae > Mormoops > Mormoops blainvillei. The sequence continues at coordinate 25,732 of PVJD01012873.1, read as the reverse complement.
GAGGCTGTGCCACTGGACCTTACAGGGCACCTACTACATTAGGCCACACTACCAAGACAGGGAGTCATAGTAGCTCTACCTAATACATAGAATCAAGTACATTGAGGCTGCCAAAATGAGGAGGCAAAGAAACATGGCCCAAATGAAAGAACAGAACAAAACTCCAGAAAAGGAGCTAAAAAAATGGAGACAAGCAATCTACTTGATGCAGAGTTGAAAACACTGGTTATAAAGTATGTTCAAGAAGTTGGAGGAAGAACAGATGAATTCAGAGAGAATTTCAATAATATAAAAAAGTACACAGAAACCACAAAAAAGAACCAGTCAGAAATAAAGGATACACTAACTGAAATAAAGAACAGTTCACAGGAAATCAACAGTAAAGTGGATAAAGCCAAGAATCAAATCAGAGATTTGGAATATAAGGAAGCAAAAAACACCCAATCAGAACAGCAAGAAGAAAAAAGAACCCAGAATTATGAGGACAGTCTGAGGAGTCTCTAGGACAACTTCAAGTGATCCAACATTCACATCATGGGGGTGCCAGAAGAAGAGAGAAAGCAAGAAATTGAAAACCTATTTGAAAAAATAATGACAGAAAACTTCCCTAACCTGTTAAAGGAAATAGACATACAAGTCCAGGAAGTATGAGGAGTTCCAAATAAGATGAACTCAAAAGAGGCCCACACTATGACATGTCATAATTAAAATGTCAAAGATAAATACAAAGAGAGAATCTTAAAAGCAGCAAGAGAAAAACAGTTACCCATAGGGGAGTTCCCATAAGACTGTCAGTTGATTTCCCAAAAGAAACTTTGCAGGTGAGAAGGGATTGACAAGAAATATTCAAAGTGATGAAAAGCAAGGAGCTACAACCAAGATTACTCTACCCAGCAAAACTAACATTTAGAATTGAAGGACATGAAGTGCTTCCGAGACAAGAAAAAGCTAAAGGAGTTTATCACCACCAAACCAGGATTCTATGAAATGTTAAAGCATCCTCTTTAAGGAGAAGATAAAAAATATGAACAATAAAATGGTAATAAATACATATCAATAATTGAATCTAAAAATAAAATAAATGAACAAGCAGAACAGAAACAGAATCAGAGATATGGAGAATGTTTTGATGGTTGCCAGATGGGAGGGGGTCAGCAGTTATGGGCTTGAAAGGTGAAGGGATTAAAAATAACAAATTGGGAGTTTCAGAATAGTTATGGGGATGTAAAGTACAGAATAGGAATATAGTAACCAAAGGATACATATGCATGACCAGTGGACATAGACAATGGTGTGGGGACTGCCTGAGGGGGTGTGCTTGGGGGGGGTTTGGATAGAGGAAGGCAAAGGGAGAAAAATTGGGACAGCTCTAATAGCATAAACAATAAAATATAATTTAAATTTTAAAATTTTGCATGCCAAAAGACAATCAACAGTGAAAAGAAAGCCTACAGAATGAAAATATATATAATTTGCAAATCACATACCTAATAAAGTATCAATATCAGAATACAAGGTGTGTCCTAAACGTATCCATCTGTGCACTAAGAAAAAATAGAGACATTTGTTGAAGAACATACAAGATACAAGAAACATGGTACATAGGACAATGATGCTTCAGTTCCCTTCAAAGTAAGCACTTTGGGAGCTCACACATTTCTCCCAGCATTTCTTCCACTATTCAAAACACTGCAAAATCCTTTGCTGGAATCATCATCAGCTGCCCTGTTATAGTTTCCTAAATCTCACTGATGGTTTGAAATCTCTTCCTTTTCAAAGATGATTTTAGTTTTGGAAAAAGCCAGAAGTTGTAGGGTATAAAATCTGGGCTGTAGGGGGGCTGAGTCACCTGCGTGATTTGATGTTTCGCAAAATAACTCTACACAAGACATGATGCATGAGCAAGCACTTTGCTGTGATGATGCTGCCAATCACCAGTTGCCGACAGCTGTGGCTGTGTTCGTGGTATTGCATCTCTCAACTCATGAAGAACACTGAGGTAGCACTTCTTATTATTTCCCTGGAGCATACTTGTGATGGACAACACCTTCTCAATCAAAAAACACAGTTAACATGGTCTTCATCTTGCTGTGACTTTGCCATGCCTTCTTTGGGTGTGGAGAACCAGGTGACTTCCTTGGGGACAACTGGGCCTTCATATCTGGATCATAGTCATAGACCCATGATTCATCTCCGGTTATGACTTTCTTGAGGAAATCTAGTTCTTCGGCAGTGGTTTGCATCAAGTCATTAGCAACTGCAGCATAATGGTCCTTCTGCTCTGAGAGCGGAAGCGGTAGAACCAATGTTGCCACAATACGTTTCCTGCCAAGATCCTGTGTCAAAATCTCAGACACAGTAGTTTTTGGGATCCTCAGGTTAGCTTCCAGTTCTCACAGTGCCAGTCACCAGTCTCTGTTGATTGCAGCCTGTACACGTTCAACATTGTCATGTGTTCTGCTTGTTGCAGATCTTCCAGAATGTGGATCACTTTCAAGAGGTTCTCGACCATCTTCGGAGAGATTGTGCCACACTCTTGTCTGTGCTACACTCATTGCATCATCCCTGAAAGCCTTCTGAATCATCCGAATAGTTTCCATGGAAGAATGTTCAAGCTTAATGCAAAATTTGATGCAGATTCGCTCCTCTACTTGCTTAGTCATTTTGAATGTGACAGTTACACAGAACACATGTTCACTCAATGGAATCTACAGCCCCCATTGACTAGTACAGTGGAGAATTCTAAAAACAGTGGAGTCGACATTGTCCACACACGCACATTCCGGTCCACTCTCCTTGGCTGCCAGGTTAAACAGATGTCATGCAAACCGTTCTCATTTTATTTACAATGGCTGGACTTTTTCCGGACAGACTATATATATATCTATATATATCTATATTTATATCTATATATCTATATATCTATATCTATATATCTATATATATATATATCTACACACACACACACACACACACACACACAGAGATCATCTTTAAAAAGGAAGGCAATCTTGTTACACACTACAACATGGATGAAACCTAAGGACATTATGCTAAGCAAAATACACCAGTTATGAAAAGACAAATACTGTGTAATGCCACTTACGTGAAGTATCTAAAAAGCCAATGTTATAAACTGAATTGTGTCCTTACAAAGTTCATATGTTAAATATAAGTAGAGTTAGGGCTGTAGTCCCTAGTGTGACTGTACTTGAAGATAGGCCCCTTCATGAAGTACTTAAGTTAAATGAAGTCATAAGAATGGAATCCCAATCTGATAAGAATGCTGTCCTTATCAGAAGAGAAAGAGACCCAAGACCCCACACTGTCTCTTTTTGTCCACCCATATGAGCAAAGACAGGCCATGTGAGGTCCCAGCAAGAAGGCGGCCATCTGTAAGTCAGGAAGAGAGGCCTTACTAGAAACCAATGCTGACAGAACCTTGATCTTGGGCTTCTAGCCTCCTGAACTCTGACAAAACAAGTTTCTGTTAATGTTTAAGCTATCCTGTCCTTGATATTTTGTTATGGCAGCCCTAGCAGACAGATAGAGTCAAATTTACAAAAAGAAAAAAAATAGAATGGTGGTTAAGAGGGGCTGGGGAAAGTGGGAAAAAGAGCTGTGTTTAATGAGCGCACAGTTTCAGATTTGCAAGGTGAAAAAGTTCTGGAGATCTCTTTTACAACGATGTGAATATACTAAACATTACTAAGCTGTAGAGTTTTAAAAAATGGTTAAGGTGATAAATTTTATGTTAACGTAGTTTTTACCACAATAAATAGACAGAATTTCAGTTTTCCTGCTAAAATAAAGGAATAAAAAGAAAATACTTCACAAATAAAAACAACCATTAATTCTATTTTATACATATGAAATATATATGGATGTGGTTTACCAGGTCTGTCTGGAAAAAGCCCAGCTATTGTTAATATAATGAGAATGGGGAGCGCCACATCGATGTAAACTGGAAACCAAGGAGAGTGCACTGGAATGCACATATGTGAACAATGATGACTTTGCCGTACTAGTCAGTGGTGGTAATAGACACTGTTAAGTGAGCATGTGTACTGTGTGGCTGTTGCATTCAAAATGACTAAGCGAGTAGAGCAACAACTCTGCATCAAATTTTACATTAAGCTTGAACATTCCTTCATGGAAACTATTTGGAAGATTCAGGAAGCACAGCTACGGGCAACTGGTGATTGGCAGCTTCTTCATAACAATGCACCCAGTCATGAATCATATCTCGTGCACAGTTTTTGATGAAACATGAAATAATCCTGCTTCCCTACAGCCCAGATTTGGTGCCCTGTGACTTCTGGCTTTTCCCAAAACTAAAATCACCTTTAAAAGGGAAGAGATTTCAGGTTGTTGATGAGATTTAGGAAAATACTACAGGGCAGCTGACAGCAATTGGGAGAACTGTGTGAGGTCCCAAGGTGCCTACTTTGAAGGAGGCTGAGGTGTCATTATCCTATGTACAATGTTTCTTGTATTTTCTTCAATAAAAGTCTCTATTTTTCATATTACATGGCTGGATACCTTCTGGACAGACCTCATTTATCTGGTTTTATTGCATTAGAAAAATCCATAATGATGACTGTCTTAAGGCAAACATAACACTTCTATTTTTGAAGCAATAGTTACCTATATACAGTCAACAGAGAGAAGTACAGTTAGTTTTATAAAATATAATCTCTAAATTCTACTAAAACTAAGGGTAAATATAACATATCATCAACATTTCCTCCCTCAAAAAATTTTGCAAGAAAATGCTGTAATAGTAGAACACAAAATAGTTCTTCTGAGTTCAAATTCTCTGGGTTCTTCAATTGGATATCTTTTGGAAAAGGTGGAAAGAACAAACAGCAAAATACTATAAATCTTATAACTTACACAATGAAGAGAATTCAATTTAGCTTTTAAAAACAACGCTTATTTACACTTAATGATCACATTCCCCTAAGTTCCTTTTTGAGAACAAAAAACTTGATTCCTATTAAATTCTTCATCACTTAATAAAAATAAATCTATTCTTCACGTTTCCCCCCAAAAAGGCAAAAGTATAACAACAAATGTTAATGTTATATTTTTTAACAAAGTTAATATGTAAGATTATAGAGATTTTGGCTTTTATTTTTCCAAATAAGATTTCCCTTATTTGTTGGACTAAACACAATTTCAAGAAAATTGTGGGCTATCACACCCAGAAGGATAAGGTAGACACGGCTTGATTTTAGGATATAATCTAAATCAGGGTTTCTCCACTCTGGCCTTATTGGCATTTTGGGCTGGATAATTCTTTGTTGTAGGACCTCTCCAATGCATTGTACCATGATTAAGAGCTTCCCTGGCTTTACCTACTAGAAGATAGTAGCCCTCTCCCCAAGTCGTGACAACCAAAAAAAGTCTGAGGACATTGCCAATATCCCCTGGGGGGGAAATTCCCTCCACCCCCAATCTAGAGAATGAAGCCATAGGTGAATTGATGAGTTAGCAGAATTAAATTGCAGAAGTTACTTAAACTCGAAAGATAAAAAGTTAATATTTAGTATCTGAACTCTGATATGCAAACTAAGAATGTGAGTTGTAGGATAATTGTGGGCGAGGGGAAGAAAGATTAAAAAATAGACCTCAAAATGTTAAGAAACCATGTGTGTCTATTGCTAGAAAGAAAAAATATTCTAAAAATATTACTCATTACTTTTTTGTGTGTGCTCAAGGAAATAAAGCCATAGTTACATTTGCTATTTTCCTCTTTTAGACTGCCATCTGGCATTCCGTACTTCCACTGAAAAAAATTCTTGCTGATAGTACTAAAATAGTCAATGCACCATCCCATGTGCCAAAAATATGCCGCGAAGTCCACTGCTTGCTCAGTCATGCCCCAAAAGAAAGAAACTTACTTCCTTGGAAAACAAAAGTAAATAACTCACAGGATGCTTACACAACTTGGCGAAATTCCCTTCCTACCTTTGGGGGGCACAGAATCAAACAGCAGCAGGAGGAAAAGCACAACAAAAGTAGTTACATAAAACAGGCAAACTAAAGTAATCAAGCTCCTTTATTGGATGTCAATTCATCCCCAAGACATATGGAGTTAAAAAAAATTCCAATAAATCAAATACAGAAGAACACAACCTATAACAGTCGTATTTCCTACTTCACAGCAATTTGTTAGGAATGAATGAAAGAGTGGGACAGGTGCACTGATCCTTATAACACTCCTCAAGAAAGGCGGAGTAAAGATTCTTCATAATATTGAACACAAGGTTCACCACTGTAACTGAGCCTACTATCCACTTGCTTTTTCTTAAAACTCAAAAGCTGTCAAAAGACATACTGGTACACCCAGACTAGTATATCCTTTGCATTATCTTCCACAGATCCATGAAGGCAGGCAGTGATAACAAGAACATACAGTCTCCAACGGATGAACAGTAACTATCAAATACAAAGATAAGCAGAAAAACATGTACAGCTCATTAAACAAATGTTTTGTTAAATGTAAACGTAAGTTGTATGTTCGGAGTACTTCTACAAGAACTCATCTATATATAGTAATGAGCAAGCAAGACAGATAAGGTCCTGGCTCACATGGAGTCTACACTGTAGTGGGAACTCTAGTGAAATCATCAAACATTTGGGAAAAGCCTCACCGTGAAGTACCAAACACAATGTCTCTTTTCAAAAGGAGGCATTAACACCCAGGAGAAAGAATTAATAGAGAAAACAAAAGACTTTAAGTATAATTATTATTCTCATAGATATTGAGAGAATATTGCATCTCTAAAACAAGAACAGATTACGACATAAAAGAAAAATCTGAATGAACACTTATGTGTGGATGTATCTGTATAAAATCTTAGAAAACCAAATATAAAGAGAAAATCCTAAAGGTTCCCAGAGACAGAAAATAGGTAAAAGGGATTTTCTGATGTTTAAGGACTGACTACAGTCCAAGTTTAAAAAAACCATTAAAGAGCATAATTCTTCAAATCAAGCAATGAAATAAAAGATGAGTGAAAAAAATTGCAAAAAGATATATACAATAAAATATTATTTGTAAATATTTTAAAACATCAAACAACTCATAAATATTTTTATGGAAATACATTTATACAATAAAAATATAAAAACCATTTATGGCCATAAAGCATAAGTGTAAGTAAAAGGTAAGCAAATGGGGTGGTAGGACTTTGCCTTGGTGCTTCTTTAAAAAGAAACAACCACCATCATCAGATCACAAGTGACCTCAACACAGGGGAGATAGTACGCGACGTAGGGAGCGAGACAAGAAACGTGAAAGTTACTAGAGTCTTTTCTTGTTCTGGTGAAGACTATGAATACTAAAAAAATCCATATCAATAGTAAAAAAAAAACAAAAAAAAACAAACCTTTAAGTGTGTGTTAAAAATGTAAAATTTAAGGTTAACTACTAAAAATCATTTTGAAATAGATATTTACTTCCAAGTCATCAGAGGAAAGAAATGAAACAGAGAAGGCAACCAATGTAAAAGACAGCACACTACGATCAACTATATCAATAATCACAATAAATGAATTAATTAAATTCACTATTAAAAGGCAAACTGTCACACTGGAGTTTCAAATATCCAGCCACATGCAATTTACAAGGTATGTGGTAACAAGACACACCTAAAATAAAATAGCACATGACAGCAGAAAATACAGAAATGGAAAAAGATGTAATAAATCAACAATTAAAATACGAAAGTAAATAAAACAATATTAACAACGACCAAATTAGAATTAAAAGAAAACATCAAATATCTCTTATTGTTAAAATATGCAATTAGTTGAGTTGTCATGTACACATCTTAACGTACCTAGTAACACAGCTTTAAAACAGGGCTTGTAGCCCTGGCTGGTGTGGCTCAGTGGATTGAGTGCCCGCCTGCAAACCAAAGGTTCACCGGTTCGATTCCAGCCAGGACACATGTGTGGGCTGCAGGCCAAGTCCACAGCAGGGAGCACGTGAGAGGCAAACACACATTGATGTATCTCTCCCTCCCCTCCCCTCTAAAAATAAATAAATAAATAAAATCTTTAAAAAGAAATACTGGGGTGGACAAAAGTAGGTTTACAATTGTGAACAGGCAAAACACAGTTTATTCTCGTATTATTATTATTATTATTATTTATTATATTACTTTTCCTTATTAACAACTGTAGACCTACTTTTTTCATCCTATATATAATGCAAAAACTGATATCAAAACCAGAAGAAAATGGCTTTTTCATAATCATAGTGAGATGTAACACAGTTTTGAAAAATTCACATTTTAAATAAATAAAAAAGGTGAGTATGAAAAGTTTTTAATAAACTTGACACACAGACATACATATATGCCCACACTAGTCAAAAGAGAATATAACCAATGAATGGCTTAAAAGTTTACTATGTATTATAACACACACACACACACACACACACACACACACACACACACCAGCTCAGCAAAGTCCACAAAACATCAAACATGCATTAGTCATACTCTCTGATCATGCCTCAATAAAAACAAGGATAGTCAAATGAACCTATTTCCTTTAGACTGGCATCAGATGGGCAAAAATGTAAATGGAAGTTTGGGTGAAAGTTCAGGGAAATGGGCATTTATAGAAGCTTCAGGTGGGAGGATAAATTTGTAATGCCTTTTGTAATGCAATTTGACATTATCTGTCAAAATCTGAAATGTCATACCCTTTGACTCAGCAATTCTTCTACTTCTAGAAATCCTTATTACAAAACCAGTATACACAGTTGCAAAACAAATATACAACATATATAGTGCAGTTAAAGTAACAACCCAAATACCTATCAACAGAAAAATGATTAAAATATTTACAGTACATCTATTCCATAAAATGCCAAGCGCTGATATGGAAAGAATCTCCAAGACATGATATTTTTTAAGAATAAAAGTATGCACGTATCATTCAAATTCAGTTAAAATACAAGATAATAGAAAAGGGGTGGAAGAATGCACAACATATTTTTTACTTCTGGAAAGAGAAATAATAGAGAACTTCTATATTTTACTTCATGTTTGTCTCTACTGTTTGAATATTTTATGAATTATGCTGCTTGCATAATTCAAAAAAGAAAAGACAAGCAATAATTTAAAAAATTTTATTTACTTCCCAGAACAAGGCTGGGACTTTCTGTTCTTAGTACACATTTCATCAAACCCATTTTAGAGGATAGGGCAAGTATAAACCTCCAATCTGTTTAAATAAGAACACTTTCTGTTTCCCCTGTTGGAATGTTTCTCCCTCAGATATGGTTCATTCCCTAACTTCCTTCAAGTATCCTAAGTATCATCTTAATCTGATGAACCTTCCTTGACTGTTCATGATAAAATGACAACACTTCTACACCCATACTACCGCTCCCCAACTACCTCACCTAGCTGTATATTTCACTAGGTGTTATATTAACATCTGTGTCTTAGCGTCCTTATGTCTAAGTGGGGGTGATAACAGCACCTCTCCCACAGGAGTGCTGTCAGGTTGAAATGAGGTAAAAGCCCTTAGCTGGTGCTGGGCTCAGCAAGAGTCACATTAGTCTTTGATTTTTTTCGTCTCTTTTGTTTATGATCTGTCTTCCCCTTATTAGAATGACAAGCTCAGGAGGCAGGGACTGTGTTTTGTTTACTATTGTATCCCGAAAGCCTAGAAAGTGCTTATCAGTAAATGTTCACAGTTGTTGAGTCTGACTGATTTAGTACTGTAGCCATATGTACAGACAGCTGAAATTACAAGAAAAAGACCAATTGTTTTCAGTAAAAGCAGGCTTTCTGCACATTAGCATGAATCATCTGTAATAATTCAATCTACTTTGAAAGCATAACATTTAGGAGTATGACTCTAAGAGGCTTCACGTAGGGAAGTGGTACAGTACAATCTAATTCATTAATTTCTGAGCCCCAACATGGTAAGAGAAACTAAAAAATAACGTGTAATGACAAAACAAAAGCACAGCTTACCTTTCATTCCTGTTTTTGATGCACGGCTGGTAGAGGACCTTGACAGCATTCCAAGCAGAACTGAAATCTGCCTTCGATATGTCTTCTAACAGGGGAAACTTTTTAACACTTTTGAAACTTCCCAAAGATTCAATCACCAAACTGTCTGAGTTTAAAAGCCATACCTAAAGATATGGAGAGAAAAGTCCAAATGTAAGGACATCTCTACCCTATCCATATCTCATATCACTACTCCAAAAAAAAAAAAAATGCAAAACTATGAAAATAACAGAAAAATAAATAAGAGAACCATGTATATAATTTTTAAGGAAGGCAAATTTTTCAAAGTATCACCTTGGTAGAGCAGTTGACATGATAAAGTGTTAAAAAAAGGAAAAATACAATTGACTAGAAAGCACATTTAATACAAAAATAACAAAGTTATTATCTATAATAAATAGCACTCCTAGAAACACAACTCAATAGAAATACAGGCAAACAGAATTAACAGAAGTGATAAACATATAAAAATGTTAATATTACCAGTAATAAGGAAATGCAAAATTTGTGTGCCACCCTTTTCCACTTATCAGATTGGCAAATCCAAAAAGATTGATAACCCCCAGTTCAGAAGAGGGCTTTGGATGGATATTCTCATGCACTGCCAGTTGAAGAGTGTCAGAGATCTGGATGCATGTGATTCAATCAGGGAATACTCAGGAGAAAGAGAGTAAGGCAAGGAGGATAAGGCAGAGAAAGAAGCTAGGCAAGGATGTGAACTCAGCTGGCGTCTGCATCAGCCTTATCCCAGGGGAAACTCGTACCTACATTTTGTCCCACCTTGAGAGACAGGAGACTCCAGCTTTTTGTACCTCAGGATCAAATCATTTGCAGTGGGTTAACCAGGCCAGGGTGGGGGTCAGTGGAAGACTGGAAGCTCCCTGGTCAGGCATCTATCTGTTAGGTTAGGACAAGTCTCTGGAGAAGAGGACAGCTGTGAGCCACTAGCAGCCAACACTCTCAGCAGCTGGGAAATGGGTGCACTGGCCAAGGAAAGGGGATCTGGGTGGGGCATAATGAATGTCCACTATACGGGATAAATTAGTACAACTTTTTTGGAGGGTGATATTATCAGAGTTTAAAAAACTCAAACTCTGATACTGTCAGTCCTCATGATATACTGTTGAGTGATATAAGCATATTCAAGAGAAATGCTAATTACATGATTCTGCTTTTCTTTCTTTCTTTCTTTCTTTCTTTCTTTCTTTCTTTCTTTCTTTCTTTCTTTCTTTCTTAATCTGGCAAATACCTGTGGGTATGTACATGTAGTTGTATATAGACAGGGAAAAAGTGCTAAAGTACATATATCAGACTGTTAATAATATTTACCTTCAAATAATATGATATAGCAGGACAAGATGGGACAAGGTGGGGGAACTACCACTTCTTTTATGTTCTTCATGTTGTCAGAATGTGTTTCGACAATGTACTACTTTTATAAAAAAGAAATTAAAAAAATTTAAATATATTAATGTAGGTCTAATAAGTTCCCACTCCTGATTTTTAAGTTGAAAATCTTGTAATAAAAGGAAATTAAAACTGATTTCAGACTATGACTATACGCTGTACTTAGTATCAACTTCAATCAGAAAATACTTTATTTAGCTTTTGATAGCAATTATCTGGAATTACAGATGCATGGGGCTGCCATAAAGAATGGCCAGCTTCCAAAGCCACCCCTAATAACAATCTCAGCCCCTCCCTCCTTTCACCGGCCTTGTTTCCCTATTACCTTTTGAGTTCCTTGAAGGCCTTTTTTTGTTTTATCTTGAGCACCTGGAACGGGGCCTTTCAATTACAAAGTGCTCATTATATGTTTACTGGTGAAATAAAACAGGTAAGAAGCAGAGAAGAGACCTGGACCCTGACTCTTGGATTTTCACTAAATATCTCAAATTCTTTTCTAAAGAACATTATTTTTGACAGAAGCAGTATAGTATTAGATGCTCGTGATACATGTAGGGAATGATTCTGCTAACTGCATGAGCCTCTTCTCCAAAACTTGGCACTACTTCTCAAACACCAGTGTTGAAAAGAGGCCCTCAGAGGGAGAGCTGCACCCCCACGCTCACTGCAGTACGACTCGCCAAAACCAAGACGTGGGAACAATCTGAATGTCCATCAACAAATGAGCATATGAAGAGAATATGACACATATAAATAATGGAATATTATCCAGTCTTAAAAAAGAAGGAAATCTTTTAATATGCAATCACACAGATGAACCTTGAGGCCACTATGCTACGTGAAACAAGCCAGACACAGAAGGACAAACACTGCGTGATCCCATTTATGCAAGGAACCTAAAATTGTCTAATAGAAGTCGAGAGTAGAATGGTTGTTGCCAGGGGCTGGGAAAGGGAGAAATGAGGAGATGCTATTCAGAGAGTATAAAGTTTCAGTTAGGCAAAGTAAGTTCCAGAGGTCTGCTGTACAATACTGTGCCTATAATTAACAATATTGTATGTGCACTTAAGAATCTATGAAGCAGGTAGGTTCCTTGTTAAGTGTTCTTACCACAAAACAAACAAAAAATACATAACAGTATCAAATAGAAAAAGAAGTGAGAGACAGAACTGAATGAAAGACTTTATTCTGTGGTATGAGCGTCTATAAAGCAGGAATCGGGTTTTATTTCTCTCTATATCCCCAGCACCTAGCACACAGAGACCCTCAATCATCTGTTATTAAATTAAGGGAGTTTGATTTGTGAAGTAAACTGACATTAAAAATTCATTTTTTGGTCAACTGTTTTCTAGACCTGAGAATTAAGAAAAAAGAATGATAAAAACTAAAATATTTGAGAGCCTGAATTACTGGGACTACAAAAACCTGGGGGAAATAATTTCTTACCAAGATGTACGTTTTGCCTTCATGACCTTGAATAATGAATCTAAAGGTACTTCTAGCAGAGGAGAGTTCCATCAGACACTGGGCGATAATGCTTTGTACAAACTGAGACCTGTTTGAACAGAAATCAATTTCACAATGTGTCTCTCATAATAACTCTAACTGGCAAGATGAGCCAAAAATACCCACAGGGCACCTAAAAGGCAGAGGCAAGTGCATGCCAGGCTTTTCTATATGCTGCCATTCCCTCTCAATCTGTGCTGATACAGATTTTAATATATTTTAATGTATTTGTGTTTGCTCTAGTCTTCTTGTATCCTATTTTCCAATCCTTAATACATTTTCGACCTCAAACCTAACTGAATAAAAATTAGTATGTTAGAAAAGTCAATATTCCTTTTGTGCTGTAGCACAACAGTGAACGACTAAGTTTAAAAAGGTGAGACATTTCTTCCCAAACATTAGACAGTATTATCTATAATATTTCCATTTGCATCCCCTCCAAGTGTCAGATCTTACGTATATAATCAAAATACTTATAGGATAATAAAGTTCAAGGTTATATTCAGATTGCTGTAATTTTAGACATCAATAATGAACTAAAATAAAGACATACTATAGTTAACTTTTGTTTACAAACTAAAAAGATTTAAAGAAAGGACACACTAATGGATTTAGTGCCTAAGCATCATTTCTTTTAAAAACACAGGAGTCATTTGAAAACTGACCCATGTTTCAAATCTTAAGTCAAATTATAACCAGAAATAATTATTCAAAAACCTTTTGATGAACAGGTTATAAGACCTCAGATATCTGGCACATAGAAAGAAGCACAAAAACCTTTCTGAATTAGATTTACATCAGCACATTTGTCTATAACATTCTGTAAGCAAACCATAAATAAATCCTCAGATATTTTACATATGTGGTTTGGTCCAACTAACCTTTCCAAATAAAGAAACGTATAAATAAAAATGAATTCCCAAATAATCAATTGCACCTATCTTTTCCTACATTGCAATTACAGAATAAATTTAATTTGCTATTGTACCTTGGTATGATGGGAAAATTTCTCTCAGATGGTTGAATAATCATCTCTGTCATATAAAACTTAACCGTTTCTAGAAACAAAAAATAGAAAATTAAAAATCTCCCCAATACATTAATTTTTTTTGAGGGCATGTTGGTCCAAAACTATGACATTAAAACTGAATAGTTGATATGGTAAAATTAACATTAAGTAAAGTTTTTTTAAAAAATGACTTAGTTTAAGAAGACAAAGCATTGATGGCTACAGGGAGACAGCCCAGAGACTTTAGGTAGCTTGGTGTCACTTCGGAAGAGCCTGCCCCAAGTGAATCTGATGCAGCAAGACTCTTCTCACACACATGGAAGATTATAAAAATTAGTCATATCACAACCATAGCCTATTATCTAGAAATTATTCATTTGGTTTCCTCATTTTTATGGAATAGCCACAAAACTAGAAGTTAGTGAAAAAGGCTTTTTAATCATAGTTCCTCAAATACCTTGCACAGATGCTATGAACCTCACATTAGTATTTACCTAGATTTTCACTGAGTCGATAAATGCACAATTCCCACTAAATTTGGTTATCTGATTACTTAGTTATAGAAAAATTTAAACAGTAAACTAAATATCTAATAGTAATAAATATAAAAACAACCATTTTGGGTTTTTAAAAAATCCATGAAAAATGTTTACACTCACTAATAATGAAGGAAAGGTTATTTTTAGCATCAAATGAATTAAATAAAATAATTTTAATGATAAAGTGCAGCACTGACGAACACATGGAGACACAGACACACATTCACATACTGCTGTCAGAATTGACAATGACAGATTTCTGGAAAGCCAGTTGGCAAAGGCCTTAAAAATCTGTATATATTTTGACACCACAAAAATTTATCTCAAAGAAACAGTCATAGACATCTGTAAAAATTATCTATAAAGGTACTCATAATAATATTAATAGAAAAACACTGAAAACAAATAAAATATCTAAAAATTGAGGATGGTCAGGTTAAATGAGCAACTATACATTTATGGATGAGACTATTCCATCATTAAAAACCATGTACCAAATAATTTCTGGTTTAATAAGATGGAAGTTGCTCTTAATAGATTTTCCAAAAAATGTTTTCAATTGCCCAATATAGCACAGAAAAATGCAAACAGAAAATACTGTTTAACAGATTATTACATATTTAGAGCCATGAAGATGAATTTATCTACTTCTCTTTGAAGTTCAATTTTTCACTTTACTATTTTGAAATATTATTTGATGCAGAATTGAACGTTTTCACATTATAAAGTGATCCCTTTATTCCTAGCTGTTGTTAAAATAATTTAATTCAGCCCTGGCTGGTGAGGCTCAGTGGACTGAGTGCTGGCCCACGAACCAGTTCAATTCCCATTCAGGGCACGTGCCTGGGTTGTGGGCCAGGTCCCCAGTAGGAGGCGTGTTACAGGCAACCACACACTGATGTTTCTTTCCCCTTCTTTCTCCTTCCCTTCCCCTCTCGCTAAAAATAAATATTAAAAAGAAAATTTAATTCTATAATTTTACTTCCACAAGGTATCATTACTGCCATTTTACACAGTTAATATTAATTTAGTATCACCCACATATTTATCATTTTCTTTACCAATCCTCCTTGAACTTAGACCTTTTGTCTGGGATCATTCTCTTCTAATATTGATACACAAAGTAGAATTGCTTTCATTAAGAAACCAAACCACTAGAGATGAATTATCTGTTTTTGTTGTCAAAATGTATTGATCTTTGTTTTGATTCTTTCATATAGGTGCATTTTTACCTGACATGAAACCCTAGGTTAGCGGTTTTTGACCTTTGTGCACACTGACACTGCCATTCCACTGTCTTCAAACTTCCTTCACGGTTGTTCCTTTGAAGGTGATCGGTCGTTTTTATTTGGTTGATTTTAAGATTTCCTTTCTGCTTTTTATTTTTCTGCAGCATCACTTTGTGTCTAGCTGCACACAGCTAGTTTCTGTTTCCCTTCCTTGGGTTTCATTTAATCAGAAATCACTGGACCTCTGGAATCTGCAGACTGTTGTTCTCCATCACTGTTCTAAAATTCTCTGCGATTATCTCTTCATGTATTCCCGAGGCTCCATTCTACTTCTCCTCTAAGTCTGCCTAAACATACGTTACATCTTCTCAGTGTATGTTTGATGTCTCTTACCCTCTCCTCTATATTTTTTGCCTTCTTGTTTCTCCCGCTGGATTATAGATATTTTTGCTCATCCATCTTCTGTTCATTAATGCTCTCTCCAAATTGTACCCAGTCTGCCATTAAACCACCCACTGAATTTTACATTTCAGCTACATATTTTAAAGATTCTATTGTGGATCTTCTCCAAATGTTATAGTTTCCTTTTTCCTTTTGATATATTCAAATCTGACTTTTATACTGTTAAATATAGTAAGCATGGCTGTTTTATAGTTTACACCTGATTATGCTAATAACAGAAGTTTGTTCCTATTGTTTGCTGTTTTTGTTAGTTCGTATTGATGGAAGTCTAGTTTACTTGTTTGCTTATTTATGTTTGGTTATATGGTGAACACTGCACTTGAAAAATCATTTATGGGAATAATGTGAGTTTTACTTGAAGATACCTTCCTCCAGAAGTGATGTGCATTTGATTTTGCCAGGTACATGGTATTATGTCTACTACAAGGCAGAATAACCAATACCTTAAATTCCCTAAAGTCCCAAAAGACTTCTTGTCTGTAATTCTACAGAGCTGGTCCACTTTCGATTCACCTTCACTATGAAGGTATGGTCCTTTAGGGTCTCATTTTTTGTGTGTGTGTAGTCACTTAACTAGGTTTTCATCCTGTATAGTCTTTGATTTCTGTCCTTACTTCCCAAAGCAATCAAAATGAAAGTTCTAATTTCAGAGAATTGGCAAATTGCAGGGGAAAGGTGACTTCAGTTTTGTGCTAAACTCTTGAGTTTCCTTTATGGTAATTTACCCACATATTTTCCATTTATCTTACTCTTCTTTCATTCCTGTGGATTCCAATTACTATCCAGTATCTTTCACTTTAGCCCGAAGAACTTTCCTTACCATTGTTTGTAGAGAAGAGTTGCTGGGGATGCATTATTTCTGTCTATTTACATGAAAATGTTCTAATTTTGCTTTCCTTTTTGAAGGATAGTTTTGCTGCACATAGAATTGTTAGTTGACAGGTGTTCCTCCACCCCCAGTATTTTGAATATCTCATTTTAGTGTCTCTGGCTGTTATTATTTCTATAAGTCAGCCTCAATTGTATCATGAAATCCCTCTGTCTGTGATGTTTTGTTTTGCTCTTGCTACTTTGAATATTCTCTTTTCATCTTTAGCTTTTATTGTTTGACTACCATGTGTCTGGGTGAAGTATTCTTTCTTGTTTATCCTACTTGAGATTTATTGAAATAATTGGATCTGAAAGTTAATATATTCCACCAAATTTGCCAAGATTTCGGCTATTCCTTTCTATAAAATTTTTCCTGACCTTTATTTTTCTCACCTTCTAAGACTACAATTACACATTTATTGAAAAACAATATTGTCCCACAAATTTCTGAGGTTCTATTCATTTGGATTCAGACTTTTTTCTTTCTGTTCTTTGGGTTGGTTAATTTCTCTTAACCTATGTTAATGATTTTTTTTCTTCTCTCATCTCAAATACGTGGTTTAGCAATTCTACTTAATTCTTCACAGTTATTGTCCTTTTCAGCTCTGCAGTTGCCAATTGGTTAAGTTTCCAATTTGTTGAGATTTGCCATTAGTTCACTCAAGAGGCTTTTTAAAATTCTTTGCCATATCTATAATAGCTGTTCAATATCTTTGTCTCCTAAATCTAATATTTGTGCTTACTAAGCACTGTTTACTGAGTTCTGTTTTTTCCATGCATATGAATCACTGTTCTACCTCTTTGCATGCCTAAAATTTCCAGATGGGAGACATCATATGGAATACATTGTATTCTGGATTATCTTTTGTTCTTTTAAGGATTGTTGGTTTATAGATATAGCAGTCAATTAACTAGCCTGGGCTCAAATTGTGAAATATGTTCTGACCCCCGACCCCCCATACTGTGTATAGTCCCTAATGGCTCTGCTCAGTTTCACTTTGCTTAGCCTGGTTCCCTAGAGAATACTTACTATACCTGCGTAGTTAAAACTGTCAGAAAATTTGGGAAGAAGTTCTGCTCAAATACTTCAAGCCAATAAGGCTTCCACCTTTTGCTGCTCAAGTTAAATGTGGATTGAAGGATGCAATCCACGGGACAGCAAGTTTGCAGGTCTCCCCAAGCTTTCAGTTCTTATTGGACTCTCTGGCATCTGTTGTGTGCACGTATAGTTTAGCGGTTAAGAGTTGTGCAAAGAAATCTCAGCCCTTCTATGGCCCCGTTGCTCCCAAATTTTTCCTCTTTAATTTCTAACTTATTCTTTGTCTACCTTGAACCAATATTACTGCCTGTAAACAATAATGCTGTGAGTTTTTCCTGCTCAAGTTGGGGCGGAGAGGATGGCAACGCCCAGAACATCGAGGGCAAATTTGCCATTCTAAGTAAAAGCAGTAGCAGTTTCTCGTAACTAAACACTTCTCAAATCATTGCTTCATTCTGGCTTCCAGTGGTTGCTCTTCCTATTTTTTTGAACTTGGAAAGTCTTGTACTTGTTTCCTACAGATCGGAGCTGTCCCTTTTCTTTACGCCACCGTTTTCGGAAGTGGGGTCCTACAAATTTACTTTTAGGGTAGATGCGAACATGGCTCTCTTATATCACCTCACACAAACTCACTCAAAACATACTGACCTGACCTTCTAATATGCTTATTTATATATTACATCATAAAGATCTATTTAATAAATATTTAGTGCTTACATTATTGTGACTGTGGTACTGTGGCAAGGTTTCCTTTCTTGTTCAATCTTCTGTTTTCCTGCGTAATTGCTTTCTTCCCCCCACGTGTTCAGTTTTCCAAGCACCTTCAGTTAATTCTTCCCATATGGTAAAGGGGCTTGTCTCAAGATTATTTGTTCCATGTGGTCAAATGAACAAATTTATCAGTTTCACCTTACAGTGGAAAATGTCTTGACTGCAATCTCTCTCCTCTTCATTCAATCCAGGCTGTTCTTCCCCAGGCCTGCTGCACATCCCTCACCTGGAGGCGACGTCCTTATCTTGCTCTCCTGTGCTGAATGATGTGTTTCCCAAATCCCATGTCTTCTCTTTGGAAGCTGAATCCCCAGGTTTGGTGATAAATATCCTATGCTGGATTCCTAAGGAAAACATGACTTGGCGGTCTATATTTTAAAATCTTGTTTTTTCCAGAATGTATTTGTTATCCTCAACTTAACCAATGGTTTGTTTGTGTATAGAATCCTGGGTTGAAAATCTTTTTCCTTTTAAATTATAAAGGTACTGCTTCATTGTCTTTTAGCTTTCAATACTGCTGTTATAGCCAATGCCATTCTAATTCCTACTCCTTGGTCCACTACCAGCTTTTTATCTCTCTGGAAGCTTCATCCTTGCTGCTTAGAAATTACTCGAGGATGTGGCTTTGAGTAGCTTCCCTGCTGTTCCTCCATTAATTATACTTCACATTTAGTAGGTCTTTTCTATAGACAAACTTAAGCCATAGCTCTGGAAAAGAGCCTTGTAATGTGTTTTTGGTACTTTTGTTCTTTCATAATTTCCCACACCATACTGTCTCTATTCTCTCTTTCTAGAATTACTCTTTTCTAGCTGTTGGGTGTTCTAAAAGGCTTGATTCATTCATTCATTCAACTAATATTGCCAAATACACATCATGTGCCAGATATTGTTCTAAGTGCTGAGGTTACAGTGACCAATGAGATAGACAATATCCCTATCCTCAGGAAACGTACATGATGATATTTTTAAAATACTTCCTCTTCCAATTTTCAGCCTCTGTTGATTGGTTCAGATTTCTAAGTTAGTTCCTTAATTTTATCTTCTGGTGTTTAATTAGTTTTTTAAGCCATTACACCTTTACTTCTACATTCTCTGAATTATGCAGGTAGTATTATTTCATTCTCCAAAAACACTTATTATGCTTTTTTTATTTTAAGATTTTCTTCTGTTTAATGCAAAGTTAGTTTCTTCTAGGTGTCTTTGCTATGCTTACCTGATTATTTACTTGATTTGGTCTCCTTCATGTTAGAGTTTCTCTCAAATATTTGTTGATTCTCAGCAGTCCATTCATATTTAAGTGTAAGGTAATAAAATGCTAAGAGGAAGCTTTCGCATTTTATAAGGCTTTTTGACTGCAGGATGGTTGAATATAAACTCATTTTTGTTGAATGGCCCCTAAGAATCAGTGTCTGCAAATCTCTTCTCTGGCTCCTACTCTTCCATTGTTCCGAAGTAAGGGTTCTCTAATCCCGTAGGCTGGGAGTATAAGCAAGTTACAAGCGGAGAAGGAGCCTCAGAAGTCTTAAAGCTCCACATGTAAACTTTGAATTCCTGCTTCCAGTCCTTTGTCTCACACTGCCTTCTCTTTTCTCGCTACCCCCAAAGTGTGACCGGTTCTGGGGTTCTGCAGTAAATACTGGCTCATTCCGCACCCAAATGATCTTCTGCAGATACCCAGGCTACAGTTCTGCTCACACTGCCAGTCGCTCCCATGTGGGCCTCTCAGCTTTATGGCTTTGGAAAAAATTTGCTTACACTTCTTGTTTACATCACTGTTGTCTTCTCTCTATTTCTTTTTGTCTCTGAAGATGTGTATCTTTTTTATTTCTTATCAGATATTTTGATATCTGGGTGGTGTTAAAATAATTTTTATAAAATTAATTCACTTAAATTTTCTAAATGGTACCTTAAAGGGCTTGCTTTCAATCTCCAAAAATAACACTGAGAATAGGACCCTTTACTACTACTCATTCCTCCTTTTCTGTTCACTGCGAGGAAGTAACTGCTTAGAAATTCTGATAATTAAAAAAAAAATTACCCTTAAGTACAACAGCTTCACTTAAATCACATCTTCTAATTAATTATATTAAAAACAATTATTCATCACCCACAAAGCTAACACAGCATGTTGTAGCTCTCTAGATATTTTTAAACTATGTCTTTAAACAGTGATACACTTTAATTATCAGGATTTTCTTTGTTACATTTTAAAATAGTATAACAGAGACCTTATATAATTAACATTATTGGGAAGAAGAAGGAACAGAGTACAAAACTCGAAAAGCGTTTTCTCCTGTTTCAGCAGGTTCTCTCCCACCCCAAGCCCGGCGAGGCGGCCCTGAGGCAGAGGGCCGGCGAGAAAAGCAACTTTTTCACCATCTCTGGCAACCACTCTGCTGACTGAGGAGTTGCATTAAGAAAAAAGCTCCAATCTTCTTTAAGACAGACCCAAGTATAAAGTTTATATCTACAAAGAGAATATGAGATATTAAAAATGGCCTAACTTCTTATTGTTTAAAACTCGACACCATGTATTTATAAAGGCCAAAATACACAAAGTTCTTAGCACATTGAATGATGTTTATTTCCATCTTAAAAAGTATCAATTCTACAACATATATTTGTCATCTAACTTTCACATGTATTTCCTATAAAATCTCCTTCCATTGGTTTTATTTTAACAAAAAGGCAATCATTTTGGCTTTTTCTTACCTGATGACATGGTCTCTCCCAACATTACCTTGCAACGCTTACAAATTACTTTGGTATTTGCCTTTGGTTGCTGTAGAACAGAAAAATGTCATTTAAATGTCATTTGGCTTTTCTTAAAAGGAATATATAATTTTAACATAGTCTCTAGGGCATACATTGAACTTTACATTTTATTTTGCCCTCTCCTAAATACTAGGAATCCATTTAGCTTGTATGCATAATTCACATGTACAGACATGATTTTTTTTCAAGTCTCAGGACAGAATAATGAACAGACTGATTTTGTTCCAAACCTAGCCACTTCTCGACAATCTAAATGTTGCCAAACACTGTGTTGCCTCACATTGCTAAGGAGCACCTCCAGATACACTAGCCATTGATAACTGGCAGACAGTGAGCAACTAACGCAGAGGGTAGGTCACTTGCCCCAACCCATGTGTCAAAAAAACAGGAGAATCAGAACTTGAACTCATTATTTTGACTCCTTGTCCAGGGTAATTTATGTAAAAGTAATCTATAATTTATAACCGCCCATCAGAAGTTAAAAATATCTAACCCATTCATATAATTTTATTTTTTTCATTTAAGATATGCATTGTAACAGAAAAGATGGATAGTGTTCTGGGGCAAGTTCCTGAAACGTTCTTAAACTTCGAAAATCCATATTCATCATTTGGGATACAGATTAAAATAGTTAGCAGTCACCTAATCATTAAGCAAATAAAAAATGCTCTTTGAGACACAGAGAACAAATGGTGGTCACCAGAGGTGGGATTGGGGGGTAGGCAAAAATGGGTGAAGGGGGTCAAAAGGTACAAGATTCCAGTTATAAAATAAATAAATCATGTGGATGTAATGTACAGCATGGCGACTACAGTTAATAATACTGTAATGCATGTTTGAAAGTTGCTGAGTGAATTTTAAAAATACTCATCACGAGAAAAAATATTGTACTGTATAGTGATATTAACTAGACTTATTGTGGTGATCATTTTCCTATGTGTATAAATATCAAATCATTATGTAGTACGCATGAAAGTACTATAATGTTTTATGCCATTTATACCTCAGTGAAAAAAATCTGCCTGATTTGTGATTTGTTGTAGAGGCTATATTATAAACAATAGCAAAGTGGTCAAGAGCCCAAATCTGGGGCCTGACTTCCTAAGTTCAAATCCCAACTCTGTTATGTACTAGGTGTGTGACCTTGGGCAAGTGAACTACCATATGCCAGATTCCTCATCTGTGAAATGGAGTTAATAGTAGTGTATCACTCACAGAGTTGTTTGTTAGGAGCTAGAAAGGAATGTTATAGAGGACTGTCTTGTGTGCATAGTAACTACTAAGATGGATGTTACATAAATACAATATACTTTTGGCACACGTCATTCAAGAAATGGACAGAAAATCCACACCTTCCCACAAGGGGACCAACATTTGCCTTTTACTGGACAGTCAGTGTTTATTAATTAAGTATCTAAAAGAAAACGCAAAAGAATGCTCTTTTCACATTGACAGTACTACCTTTGTTAGAGCCATACAGTGTTTCTCTCACCCAGATACACTGCAAGATGGCAGAAGGCAGCTCTGCAGCTCTGGCCGCGAGGCCATCTCTCTTGGGAAACCGCAGAGCAGTGCCAGTCTAAGTAAGGAAATAAGTGACTTTCTGATGTGGATAACACATGTATTAATCCAAGGAATAAGTCTTAACAGATTAGTATAAGGGACTACAATTATATTTCCCTTGACATAAATATTTCCTACAAAAATATATACAAAGCATATTTAAACTGAGTTCTATGGATGTGCTGCTAGTAACTGACAGTGGTGATATTTTAATCCTGGTTCCTTAGATGCTAAAGCTTATGCTTCTATGCTTCTAAGGACTATGCCAAGTATTTTCCAAACCAAGTCATGGAATCAATTCAATGGGTGACGGCCTGCATTTTAAAAAACACAACAATAGAAAATATCATAGTGCTTCAAGCACAGAGTAAGTACTGCTTTAAGAAACTTTTATTTGAGGTGTGTTTATGTGTCTGTGTGTATTACAAAATCTTGATGTAAAAGAAATGTATTTCTTTATTTAGTTAGAGGTCAAAAAAAAAAATTCAAAAACCACAGCCATAGAAAACAAGGCAGGTGTCAATTTGTCCAGGTTCAAGCAAGGTTACAGGAAGGAGTTAGCTCAGAAACCGGGTATGCTCAAACTGTAAAGTTTGACATTTTGGTAGTTTTATGCTTTCTTATAGTAGAATCTACCTGTACGGCTTCAAATTGGTATTAAAGGCACTTTATAAAGGATCCTATTTTGTACAAGTTAAATTGGACCATCCTCATTAAGCTTTGCCAAAAACTAAGGGCTTTACTGAAAACTAGTATTGGGTATTGGAGTAGCAATGCTTGAGAAGGGATTTTTCTATTTGAAGCAGAAGTTATCATTGACTCTTAAATATTTCATTTATTTATAATACATTTTGCTTTGTCTTTCAATGAAGCAGGAAAGGTGGGTGTTATGGTACGTTTCTGAAATTAGATTCTACCTTTTTAAGACATTGGTAATCAGGATTTTAAAATCTGGTCAATAAAAAGCAAATTACCTCAAACAACCAAATGTGTGGATTTTGACTCAAATAAACTAACGGTAAAGTATACTTTCAGTACAGTTGGGGAAATTGTATACAGCCTGCATTTTATCATCAAGGAATAATGTTTGGGATTTGCTTTAAAGCACCAGAAAAAATAATAATAAAAGGGACAGATAAAACATAAATTATGAATGAAGATAATTAGTATACGTAAGTTTATAATTCTATTCTGTTTACATTTGTGAGTGTTTGTAAAGTCTGACACATTATTCTAAGAAAATAAAAAAGGCACCGTTACGGACTTATGAAAGAAATTACCAAAATCACTAAGTTATTGCTAAGTACCCCAAGAAAGGAAAAAAAGTTAAAGCTGGTTGTCATACTTGGCAGCTGTAATATAACTGAACTTCAATTTCATTTGTTCTTTAAAAAATAGGATGAAGTTGTAAATGTAGCTATACTTTCGAGAATAATTTCATGAATCTTATAAAAGACTGAGGTGCCATCCCTACCACCCTGTTAGAAGATGCAATGTTTTTATGTTGGTAGACACAAAAAATAGCACAGGAGATAACAAATGCAAAAACAGGGAAATCTTCAGCAGGTATCTTTTGAAAACAAAAGGTATAAATCCCTGCCACATTAACAGAGGCATAAATAACGTACTGTACACTCCATGGGGATACTGAAGGAAGGAAATGTGATGGACTTTATGTATGTTTGTGCTGTTTTTATGATCAGACCTTTTAATAAAATATTATAACACGTTTAATTTTGTTTAAAGAGAAACTCTGCTTTGTGATACATTTTTCTTGACCTATGCTTAAAGGAAAGACTAAAGGAAGCTGTGCAATGAAACAGCCTAACAGTGTGGGAACTCTACAGAGCAAACGTTGAAGCCATTGTTGTGACTAATTAAATCAATACATCTGAGAGATGGCACCACTGCTCAGAGGTGGATTAGCCTCCTGTTCCCCTTTTTATTTTCCTTTGTGTTGTCTCAGTTTCTAAGGACCCTTGATATTGTCTCGCCAAAAAAATGTTTCCCGAGAGATACCATTAGGATGTTGTGTCATCATGTGACATTTCAAAACCCTGCTAGATGGCTAGACTGGGTGATATGAGAAATAGGCTTTCGACAGCACAGAGCAGCCTTGTTCCCACAGGAGCCTTGAGAGCATTGTTTAAGCTCCAAATTTATGTTACTATTTTGGTCACAGGCACACTCTTTCATCTGCTGCAATATGCAATTAAAGTGAAACTTCCATGTAGGTTAACTTGAAAACAATCTTGTCAATAGCAGCTTGTCATGACAGTAATTTCCTAGTCTCCTTTATACTAAAAACTATAGTGTCTAAATGTGAAGGGTCTTCCTTTAACAAATAGGATAGTTGTTCGCAATTAAGAGAAATTTTTTTAAGTGGCATCCTATAACTGATAAAGACATACATGTGAAGAATACATTTCAACATAGAATGCAGAATTTATCTAAAAGTAAAATTCATGGATTCTCTTAATCTTTCTCTACTCCTTTTCCACTCACACCCTCCA